>JABBMZ010000132.1:0-73718 GCA_013403795.1 Teratosphaeria pseudoeucalypti | reverse complement strand
AACTCAAGCGTGCCAAATAGCCCTCAGAGTTCTAATGGGGAAGATATTGACAGGACTAAAGCAATAGCTGCCAAATTTAAGACGCGTGAGCAAATAGAAGGTTATTTTACAAGAAAGCAAGAATCAATAGAAAATTCTAATCTAAGTCAAGTGGAGAAGGATTATCTGTTGGACATGCTTTCAGGGCAAGAAGAAGATGTTAAAGATTTGGTTGGTCTCTCTATAGGTGGGTCTTCAATAGCTAACTCTCCTCCTGCACAGTCTGAGGATAGCGCTAATCAAGATCAAGCTTCTCCTGCTGAACAGTCTCAAGATCAAGAGGGTGCTAATGTAGCACAATCTAATACACCTTTCCAAGATAGTTCTAATATCACAGGTGAAGGTGAACCTTTCGATATCTATGGAGATGATTCTTAGTTTTTTTTATCAATAAAAAGAGAGTGCTTTTCAGTAGGTTTTCACTCCTTTTTATAGCTAGCATGACAAATACGAACTTAGTTTAGCATTTTTTTTTATCTTTGCTATTCTATTTTTACTGTTTGATTTTTGCAACACAATATAAGCACTAATTGTAGTTTACTTCTAATTATATTTTTATTCCTGGTTTAAATTAGAGATTTAGTCTTTTACCTAAGTTCAAGAAAACATAATTTCTAATCTAATCATTCTCTCCCCTTATTTATATATATATATATATAGATTCATTTTAAGTGCTTATTTATAATATCTAAATATATTCATTTTAAGTACTTATTTATAATAGATATATATATATTTTTTATTATTCTCTTGCTGTTTCTTTTCATTCAAAGGAAAAAAGGAAAAAAATGTCATGAAAATGTTTTAGCCAGTTACATTGCTTTTTGCTCTTTTTTTTTATCTTTTAACAAGATAAAAAAATGACACACAGGTTTAATTAGTTAAAACATTAATTTCATGCATTAATTATTAAAATTCGAGTTTCTCTCCTGGTTTTTAGAATTTATATTGTGTTGCAAAAATATCCTGTAAAAATTGTAGACGAATAGTAGGTGGTAAATTAGAGGTTATTCTTCAATATAACAAATGCCTATCCAGCCCATTTCTCTTTCTGTCTACTCCCACTGAATGTCCAAACCCTCTCTCTCTTTTCTCATTATCTTGCTCTCTTTTTTCATGCTTTCCATCTCTTTCTACATCTTGTCCATGCAGTCTTGGAACTCTTGTCTTTGTGAGGTAGATGTTGAGGAGGCTGGCTGAGTAATGGGTGTGGTTGAGTATGCTGGCTCAAATAGAGGAGAAGTAGGATAGAAAGGTGGAGTTGGCGAAAATTGGAAGGTTGTTTCCAATGGGTATAAAGCAGAGCCAGGATTAACTAAGATTATTTGTCAGTTCTTTACCAAAAAATGTGAAAAGATTACCTCCTAATTCTCTTTCCAGAGCGATGCACTCTGCTTGCCCCCAAGCTTGTAGCACAGGAGCAGTAAGACCACGATAAAAAGATGTTGAGCTCTCACTGAGAGAGGATTGTGTCACATAAATTGGTGAAGGGCTGCAGTAGGATGTTTAAATTTGTCGATTGTTTGGAAAGTAAGGTTTGCTGGCTGATTTGGGGTAAAAGGTTGAAGAGAAAGTTCAAGCCAATGAAGCTAAAAGTATCTATGGACCTGATCAGCATTCTGACTCAAGATTGTGCCCAGATGATAAAAAATGATGCAATAAAACTAGTTTTACTCTTTTTTTCTTGATGGTGCGTTCAAACCCTGTAACAAATACAATAAAATAAATCCCTGATGCAAGGCTTATCTTCTATCACTCACTATTGCCTAATTGCGGGGCTCAACCATTGGCTAAAATAAATCTCTCATGCAAGGTTATCATTTTTGACCCACTGCTGTCTGATTGCGGCTCCCAGATGATAAATCCCTGATGCAAGGTTATCATGTGTGGCTCATTGTTGCCTAATTATGGGTTCTGTTGCCTAACTGTGGGTTTTAGTGATTGGGTGAGATAAATCCCTCATGCAAGGTTATCTTTATTGCATCATTATTGCCTATTTGTGGTTACTGCTCCTTGTATTTCTATTTTAATCATTGGGTGAAATAAATCCCTCATGCAAGGTTATCATGAGTGACTCATCGTTGTCTAATTGTGGAAATTGCCGCTTAATTTTGGGTCCGGTTGCCAGATTGTGGGGGTTAACCGTTGGCTGAGATAAATCCCTCATGCAAGGTTATCATGTGTGACTCATCGTTGGCTGATTTTTATCAGCGATCAGGTTAGCTTGGTGAAGCTTTTTTTTTTTCATTGGGTAGGAACCCACTGTAATTAGTAATCCTGCTCAGATATATATATATTTCTGAGTTTGCTAGCTCAAATTTTCGAACCAAATCACTCTTCACTTTTTCACACCAAGAAAGTAAAGCCAAACCAATCAACAATTCTCAATATCAAACCAGTCAACAGGACTTCACATAAACTGGACTAAACAAGACCTCTACAACAAATCACCACTCAAATCAAATAAAAATGTCTGTAACAGGATTTCTCCCTGATCTGGCCCCAAAAACCGAAAAACCAGAAACATAGATGAATACCCCTGTGATCAAGGATGCTGTTAGCATCCTTCACTCTGAACACCATGAGTCTGATGTGGAAAGGGCTATGTTTGCCATCTTGAGTAGATGCTTTCCTCTGGAACAAAACTGGTCTCTGGTGCCAGAATTTTTCCTTCCAGAAAAAAACAGACCAGACATTTTGGTGGAAAAGTACATTGGTCCCAATCCATCAAGAAAAGAGGGTGATCTTTTTAAGCCGAATTTTTTTTTTTGAGCTTAAGAGTGGACATGGTTCAAATTTGGAGGAGGCTCTGCAACAAGCCAGATCAAGCATGGTGATATTGGGAGACGTGCTGAAAGATACTGATATGTCTATCTTTCCTTGTTGTTGTCAAGGGAAAATTTATCGGATTTTTTGAGTACCACAACTACAGGAATGTGCTTTATGAGGATGATATAAGTAATATGCTGGGGGCTGTGCCTTTCAATACAGTGCCTAAAGGTGTTGTGTGTCATTTTTTTTATCTTGTTAAAAGATAAAAAAAAAAGAGAAAGACACAGATATAAAGGAAAAGGAACAGGGCTACTCCCTGTCAAGGAGAACATGACAGAGACTGAGAGAAGATGGATGGATGGGGATTTTCTTGAACTTGGAGTTCATGATGTGGAGATAGAGAAGGTGCTCAACTGGATGGGAACAAATCACCCCTTGGTTATACCAAATTAGTTTGGAATGCAGATGGAGGAACTGATGGAATGAAACATCTAGGTAGCAAAGGTTTGTAGGTTGGCTCACTTGGTATAGAAATTTATTGGCGTATAAGTTTGTTAGTTGGTTCGCAGTTTATAAGAGAGAAAGAGTGAGCGTCCGCACTTAACGACAAAGTTATAAACACAATTCGAACTACTTTGTAACTTCGTGCGCTTTGTTTGTTTAATGAAGTTTTTTTTGCAACTTTGATACTTGGAATTAATTATTGTTGCCTTACAACCATCTTGTTTTAAATTAAATTTTTCCCAGATACCAATTATATTTTGTGGTACTTTAATTTATAGGTTGTTTTTATTTACACACTATACGCCAACCTTTGTTACAACTAGTCACCCCCCCCTTTTATTATAAGTTTTTCAGGTTGGTTATTTGTAAATATTCTACAAAAGTTATAACTAAACTTAAACCGTTCTCGTCTTATTTACTTAATAGTTATTTAGCACGGTTTTTTGTAATTATGGTTTATTATATCTTGTACGCAATTAACGAAAAACCTAAATAACTACTTTCTACAATAAATTACATAGATAGAATCATTTAAGTCGTTATTACTGCAGTATTAAGGATTTATCTCACCTCACTATTTTAACTTATAAAAATTGTAATCTTATTTGCATAACAAATAACAGAGTAAAAATTTGCAACTTATATACATATCTAATTAATATTTATTTAAATTAAGACTATATTCTAATAGACATCTAATGCTAAATCTTTTTATTTTAAATGAAACCTTTACTAACGGTTTAAATTATAATATGATAAATTTATTATCTTTTTTATCTATATTATGTGGTATTTTTGTTATAGTAAGCAAAAACCCTATAGTATCTGTGCTATTTTTAATAGGATTGTTTCTTAACATAGCTGGATATGTAATGATGTTAGGAATGAATTTTATAGGTTTATCTTACCTTTTAGTATATGTAGGAGCAGTTTCAATACTGTTCTTATTTATATTAATGTTAATAAATGTTAGAATATCTGAATTGACAAGTGATACAAGTAATAGTATACCATTGGCTATAGTTATAGGTATTTTTTTTAACATTACACTTTATAAATTGTTACCTTATAATGTTACTTATCCTAACATTTTTTTTGTGCAAAATAAATTAGACGTATTTAATACAAGAGATGGAAATCTTATGATAATTGAAACTCCTGCTAAATTGCTTAGCAGTAGTGATTTGTCATTTGTTACTTCTCATATTTGAGACGGTTCTTTGGCTGAATCGTCACATATAACAAGCATTGGTAATATAATCTACACTAGTTATCCTTTATGATTAATTTTAACCTCTTTAATACTTTTATTAGCTATGGTAGGTGCTATAGTTATTACAATAAAACAGTCAAACAATTAACATTTTTTACTAATAGATCTCTTTTTACATAATAGTTCTATTTTTTTTTAGAATTGTAAACTCTCTTTGTAAAAGAAGTTTATTTAATGTTAAGCAAGCAATGATTTGAATTTATTTTTTTTCATGAACTCCCCCTTATTTGAGTTATCTTTTTCTTGCCTTTTTTTTCTTGCCTTAAAAAAAACCGCACGAAAAAAAGATAACGAATTGTCATATTTTTGTGCTATATGTGTAGTCTCTCTTTTTATTAGTAGAATAATTAATCTGAATTATTTTCAGACAGTTTATTTGCTCTCGAGTTTGGCAGGGTTTATTTTAATTATAATTATTACTAAGTTTTCGTTTAGAGAACTAGTAGGTATTCTATTAAGTTTTGTAATAATACTATTTATATTATTACCTGGTTTAGTAATATTTCTTTATAAATTAGGTTTAGTTTAATTGAATGTTTACCCACTTTACTGTAATGATTGTGAGTTAGTGGTTAACCGTAGTGTTTTCCCTTCAATATGGGATCATCCCCATATACGTAGAAGAATAGAACCTTGGATCTTAGTCGCTGTACCAAAGACTGAGTTCCGTCCAACCTTTAGTATAGGCTTTGTATAGCAAGTAAGTAACAATTTAAGAAATCCTAATATGTTAATGGAATCTAAAGGAAGCGGTTTAGAAATCCGTATCCTATTAGTTAAACAATTTCCTATACATAGATAGTTTTATATTTAATTGTTTATCTTAGAGATAAGATATTTTTTTATAATGTAAAACCTTAATACATGTGTATATATATATTGTTACATTATAGTTCAATTTTTTTATAATTGTAAACTATATAAAAGAAGTTTATTCATTAATTTTATTTAATCATGAAATGTTACTTACACTTTTATTATTAATACCCTTAATAGCTATTCTATTAATTTCTACATTACATAACAGTAATGTGGTTTTACATGCTCCGCAAGTAAAACAAGTAAAAGTTATTGCCCTTTCTGCGTCAATAGTTAATCTATTTATATCCATGATAGTATTTACACTGTTTAATTTAAGTAACAATCAATTTCAATTTGTACAAGAATACCATAGTATAAATAGTTTTGACTTTTACTTGGGGGTAGATGGTATATCTATGTACTTTGTATTATTAACTACTATAATAATCCCTATATCATTATTATCTAATTGAAATTCAATATCAGAAAATGTTAAATCTTATGTTATAATAATACTATTACTAGAAACACTATTGTTAGCAGTGTTTATGGTATTAGATATACTGTTATTTTATATATTCTTCGAAAGTATACTTCCGCCTTTATTTGTATTAATAGGTATGTTTGGGTCAAGTAACAGAGTAAGAGCTAGTTTTTACCTATTCTTATATACATTGTTAGGATCCTTGTTTTTATTATTATCTATACTTACAATGTCTTCTATAATGGGAACTACAGATTTCGATGCTTTATCTAAAACTAACTTTAACTATACAACTCAAATATTTTTATTTCTAGGTATTTTTATAGCCTTTGCTGTTAAAACACCTACAATATTTTTAAACACTTGACTTTTGAAAGCTCATGTTGAGTCTCCCCTTGCAGGTAGTATTATACTAGCTGCAATAGTGTTAAAATTAAGTTTATACGGGATATTAAGATTAATTCTACCTTTAGTTTCCAAAGCATATTTCTTATTTACACCGTTTGTCTATGTAGTAGGTGTAATAACTATTATTTATGCCAGTTTTAGTACACTAAGAACAATAGATATTAAAGAATTAATTGCTTACAGTTCTGTATCGCACGCAGCAGTTTATCTTGTAGGTGTATTCAGTAATACAATACAAGGTATAGAAGGAGGTATAGTACTTGGTCTTGCTCATGGATTTGTATCTTCAGGATTATTTATCTGTGCTGGTGGGGTATTATATGACAGATCTTCTACAAGATTAATAAGCTTTTATAGAGGTATTGCCCAAGTTATGCCATTATTTTCGATATTATTCTTCATACTTTGTTTAGGTAACGCAGGTACACCTTTATCTTTAAACTTCATAGGTGAATTTATGAGTCTTTATGGTACTTTTGAAAGATCTCCTATACTAGGTGCATTAGCTAGCTCTTCTATAGTATTTAGTGCGGCATATACAATGTATATGTTTAACAGAATCGCGTTTGGAGGATCATTTTCAAGGTTCTTCAAATTTAATATTCCTGACTTAAGCAAACGAGAATTCGTTATATTATTTACATTAGTACTATTTACACTGGTTTTAGGTATTTATCCTGCACCTGTGCTGGATGGTTTACATTATTCAGTTTCTTCTTTAATATACAATTCTCCGTTATCTATATAATTAGTAAAAAAATTAATAAAATTATTTTATAACACTCTAAATATATATGTATATATATTGTTACATCTTTGTTTACTTTTTTATTATTATTGTAAACAGGGTAAAATAAGTTTATTTTTTTTTTTATGCAAAAATATCATTAATATTCTAAATTATAATATCATAGACACTATCTATCCTTTATGATTAATTTTAACCTCTTTAATACTTTTATTACCTATGGTAGCTCCTCTAGTAATTGCTCCATGAAATGTACTTTATACTATGCAGTCTAAAATTTTATCAATAGTATCTAATATGTGGCTAAGTATACTAATTAAATGATGTAACATATTAAATTATTTAATACATTACATTAAATCATTAGGTCTTTATATTTTTTATGTATTAATTCAATTCGTATAACTCTAAAACAGTCTAAGTTAAATATCTATTGCAAATTAAAGGATATGAAATATTGCATTAAATGATTAGTTATCGATATTTAATATTGTAAAGTTAATCTGTATTGATTTTAAAGGTTATAAGTTATATTTTTATTACCTTTTACTTTCATATAAAAATAAATTTAAATTACGTTTAAATTCTTTTTTTAACTTTTAAGGACCCTATTTAAAGTACTTTATTAAAAATGTAAAAATTAATAATTTATTTTTCATATTTAATCTATGACATTAGATATTTAGGGGTTATATCTATAATTAAGATAAGATGTAAGTTAGCTATCTATTAGAGTAGATTACTTTACATTACTTAGAAAAAAGGTGTTTAAAAATCATGTGATATATATTGTATTGTACTAATTAATACAGGGGAAGTTTGGGTTTGTTGTTTAGATTTAAAGTGATAAAAATCATGGTCATTAACAGAAAATAAATTATTTACATCATTTTTTTCTTTTTATTGCGGTTTTTAAAGGAAAAAATGTAAATAAATGAAAAAGGAATCCACTATTAAACGTTTTTTTAGTTTTATATACATTTTACTAAAACCATCTTACTTATATCCAGATAATAATTAACTCTTATATAACGCTAAGTAATTAACTTACTAGACAGACTTCATTTTTTATTAATATCTGTAAAATAAGTCCTTATTTTTAGAAATAATTACATTTCGCATGTTTTTTTTCTCAAGAAAAACAATAATATGTAAATATTATCCAAACATACTGTTTACACTACACTTCTAATCTTTATTTCTTATGAGAAATAAAGCCGCCCAAAAGTAAGAGGTTGATTGTATATTGGTTCAAAATTATTTTATAATGTTATATTTCCCCACCCTTATATCCATAATTGAAGTTATACTAGTTGTAGTGCCTGTGCTACTTACAGTGGCTTTTGTTACAGTAGCTGAAAGAAAAACTATGGCAAGTATGCAAAGAAGATTAGGTCCTAATATTGTAGGTTATTACGGTTTATTACAAGCATTTGCAGATGCTTTAAAATTACTTTTAAAAGAATATGTATCACCTACACAAGCAAACCTTATATTATTTTTTTTAGGTCCTGTAATTACTTTAATCTTTTCATTATTAGGTTATGCTGTTATACCTTATGGTCCTGGATTAGCTATCTGAGATTTTAATTTAGGTATACTATACATGTTGGCGGTTTCTTCTCTTTCTACTTACGGTATTTTACTTGCAGGTTGATCAGCTAATTCTAAATACGCTTTTTTAGGGTCAAAGTGGCCCAATGGAAATGTGAATTTCTATTTAAATTTTTCGTGCGGGAAAGAAAAAAAAACAACGAACTATATGCGAGAAATTTACAAGATTATCAGTCTAAAATTTATTAGGTACTTTATGTGTAACGCCCACAAGAGGGGCTCTAAAGTAAAAATTCTTTTAAATGTAAACAACCCGCAGGTAACCAAAGCGTATAATTCGTTAGTAGGAACCTCAGAGGCCATACGTTCGTTATCTAAATTTGCAAGAAATTACTCACTTATTTATTTATTAAGCTTTTTTATTCGTAGTAACCTGTTTACATATTATCTTTTTTTCTTGAATGGAAAAAAAGAATGCAAAGCAACTCCGCTCTCTATTAGATTAGAGAGAGGAAAGAGTCCCCGTTTCACGAAATTGCTTTTTTATGATAAAAGGTGGTATACTAAGATCAATCAGCCTTTTTTTAAAAATACAAAAGAATGGTGTGAATGATTAGCAGGTCTAATAGACGGAGATGGGTGTTTTTATTTATCAAAAAACGGATATGATAGCTTAGAGATTACTATGGATGTGAGAGATGGACATGCTTTACATATTATTAAAAATGTTTATGGGGGATCTGTAAAGATAGTGTCTGGGCAAAAAGCTTTAAGATATAGTCTGCGTCACAAAGAAGGCTTATTATGAGTAATTAATGATGTTAATGGAAAAATAAGAAACAGTTATAGGTTATTACAACTTAATAAATTATGCGTTAAATATAATATAAATATTATACATGCTAATAAGCTTACATATAATAACGGTTGAATGTCGGGATTTTTTGATGCAGACGGTTCTATAACATTAAATAAAACTAATGCACAATTAGCTATTACATTAACACAAAAAACTAATGAGTTATTACAGCCTTTACCTGAATTATTTAACGGTTCTATTTATATAGATAACACTAATAATAACAGTTTCAAATGATATCTGTCTGAAAAGCAATCTGTACTTAAATTACTTGAATTTTTTAAAGCCTATCCTCCTAAGTCTTTAAAAAAAAATAGAATCCTTATGATAAAAAGATGCTATGAGTTAAAAGAGATGTCTGCTCATAAATCATCTGACCCCTATTTAAATAAAGTTTGAATAAATTTTCTAGATAAGTGAGATAAATACGAACAAATATAAAGGCTATTGTTTTTTATTTAATAATATATTATTTAATAAAGAAATGGGCTTAGATAAAGATATGGTCCAAATATATATATATTTACATGTTTAAACTAAACAAGAAATATCATATATGTATTTTTGCACTTAGAAGTACAGCACAGTTAATAAGTTATGAATTAATCTTAAGCTCTGCTATACTACTTGTGATATTACTAACAGGTAGCCTTAATTTAACTGTTAATATAGAAACTCAGAGAGCTATATGATTTATTGTGCCATTGTTTCCTGTATTTATAATTTTCTTTATAGGTTCTGTGGCAGAAACAAATAGAGCTCCTTTTGATTTAGCAGAGGCTAAGGCATTACCAAATTAAACAGATTTGGCCTCTTTAAAGATCGCCATATGCTGGAAACCCCTAAAGCCTTAAGTACTTAATTATAAGTGAAAATCTTAACGATGTTACAATGGGCAATCAGCAGGAAACCAAAGTAATTTTATAAGTAGGATCCGACCTTTAGGTTGGATCCCACCGGACGTTGGGATCCTCAGAGACTACACGCGATCATACAAGTTTAAAAATGTATACATAAAACTTATTGTTTTTAGACTTGTATAAGATATAGTCCAACCACACATGAAAGTGTGTGAATTAAGTTAAATTTAACCAATTATCCTTTAATTACAGAAAAAATAAAAATTTGAGTATTAATACAACAAGACAACACTCTATTCTTTTTTTTTATTGAAAAAAAAAGATGAAACAAATTCAAATTTAAATTTACCTATACCAATTTTAACCCTAAACAATATACAGGATAAAAATAACATATTATGTAAACGTAACATATTGTATAGTAAAGGAGGTATTTATAGTTTTACAAATAAGATAAATGGAAAAAAATTCATTGGTAGTGCAAAAGATTTATATCTTAGATTAAATGAACATCTATGTAATAGAAAATCTAATCCTGCTTTACAATCCGCTAGATTAAAATATGGTTTAGAAAATTTTATGTTTTGCGTATTTGAATATTTTACTTATGAAAATAAATCAACTAGATTTAAGTTATTAACTGATCTAGAAAGTATATACATGAAAAAGTTCGAATTTAACACTTTATATAATTACATGAGAGATCCCACTAGTCTAGAAGGTTATAAACACACAGAAGCTGCTAAGATGAAAATGGTAGAAAGATTTGCTGATAAAAGTAATCACCCTTTTTGAAACAAACATCATACTGAAGAAAGTAAGCTTTTAATTAGTAAACCAGGTGTATTTAATCCTATGTATGGTAAAACTCACACAATACAAACTAAAGAACTCGTGCTTCATCTTTTTTCATGCTAGCAAGAAAAAAGATGAGAAAAGTAAAAGAAAAAAAAATACGTAGAGGGCGTAGGTATTTACGATTTGAACCACAATTTGGTAAAAAGTTTTGATTATGCTGCGGATATGGCAAATTACTTGAACATATCCAAAGTTACTGTAAGTAAATATTTAAATAAGGGTTTACTATACAAAAAGAGTTATTATTTTAAAATAAACCCAGTTAAATAAATAATTGGTTAATTATCATTTATATTTTTGGAATCTGAGTTAGTTAGTGGGTTCATGACAGAACACGCTGCAGTAATCTTTGTATTCTTCTTCCTAGCTGAATACGCTAGTATAGTATTAATTTGTATATTAACTACTATACTATTTCTCGGAGGTTATTTACTAGATTATACATTATTATCTTCAATGCTTTATTATATTCTACTTATAGGAGATAATGCATTAGACATAGTGTATAATGTATTGTCAGGTAACTTTAGTTTTAGTATAGGAGATAGCGAGTATATATCAGAATCTTTTGAAGATATACTTAATAGTATTGTAACTTTCGTATCTAATCCGCTTATAGAAGGTATGATATATGGGCTTACAATAGGAATTAAATCTTGTATTATGATTTTCGTTTTTATTTGGGTAAGAGCTTCTTTTCCTAGAATACGTTTTGATCAGCTAATGTCGTTTTCTTGAACCATACTACTCCCTATAGTTATTGCCTTCATTGTATTGGTTCCTTGTGTTATGTTTGGGTTTGATATTATACCTAGCAATATTTCTTTACTCTAGTGAATGTTATGTATAAAAAAAATATATTATTTTCATAATATATATTATGATGAAATAAAAATAATGATGCATCAACAAATAGTTCTTTATTTTAACAAATATTCGTAAAACAAAATTTATATGAAAACCTTAAAAAAAATTAATCTGAAAACCTTTATATTAGTTATTATATTAATATTAACTATACCTATTATATTCCCTGTAGAATTTGAAGGTTTATACCACTTTATTTGTAACATCTTTAAGGCTGTTTATCAGTATAAAGGTTACATCTTAGCTAAATTAGACTTTGTAGATTTTTACTTTTTTATATCTAATATCTTCGCTAAATTAGACTTTGTAAATTTTTACTTGTTTATATCTAACATGTTGTCTAAATTAGATTTTTTAGATTTTTACTTGCTTATTCATAATATCTTAGCTAAATTAGATTTTGTAGACTTTTTACTTGCTTATTACTGATATCTTAGCTAAATTAGACTTTGTAGATTTTTACCAGTTTATTTGTTACATATTTGAGAATATTCATCAGTATCATTGTCAAATATTATCTAAATTAGACTTTGAAGCTTTTTACCAGTCTACTTGTTACTTCTTTAACACTGTTTATGAATATATTTGTGAGATCTTATCTAAATTAAATAAGACTGTATATCATTATATTTTAATTTTTTTTTATCATGAATTAATAAGTAACTATGCATACATTTAATTATTAATAACTTTTTGTCTAGCGCGGAGCATGTGTTTTTTCTATATGGATAAATATTTATATTTAATACTGGGATAGTGGTTTTAACAGTATATTATATAATTAGTAAGAAACGACTAAAAAAAAAATAATTTAAATTTGTAATATACTTAAGAAAAAGATAAAAAATGAGAATCTTAAAAACTAACCCTTTAATTAGTCTAGTTAATGGATATTTAGTTGATTCTCCACAACCTAGTAACTTAAGTTACTTATGAAACTTTGGTTCATTGTTAGGATTTTGTTTAGTTATACAAATCGTAACAGGTGTGACATTAGCAATGCACTATAACCCTAGTGTACTAGAGGCGTTTAATTCTGTTGAACACATTATGAGAGATGTTAATAATGGATGATTAATACGTTACCTACACTCAAATACAGCTTCTGCATTCTTCTTTTTAGTATATCTACACATAGGTAGAGGATTATACTACGGATCTTACAGAGCACCAAGAACATTAGTATGAACTATTGGTACAGTAATATTCATATTAATGATGGCTAAAGATAAGTGGCCAAATTGAATGTTAATTTTTCATAGTAAATGTATGCAAGATAAATCATTAAATTATTTTAGTAAATCTAGAACTAAAGCGTTATATAGAATAGGTCCTCATAATAAGGAAGTTTTATCCGTAATCATCTGTGGTATGCTTGGTGATTGGTGAGCAGATCAAATAAAAGGTCAAACATCTCCAAGTGTAAGGTTTAGTATAGAACAAGGACTTAATAATGCTGCTTATATTCACAGTCTTACCTTGCATTTTAATAAATTAGGCTATTGTTCTAATGTAACTCCTTGTCTTGTAAAAAAGTCGGATAAAGATAGTGTAAGAGAATTGCATGAAAGATTCAATTACAGATTAACTTTATATACTTTTACCTCCTTATTATGAATCTATGATTCTTTCTATAAAGATGTAAATGGAAAAAAGATAAAAGTTATTCCTAACTGAATAGGAGAATATATTACTCCTATAGGTTTAGCTCATTTAATTATGCAGGATGGTTCTAGACAAGAAAAACAAGGTATATATATTGCAACTAACAGCTTTACATATGACGAATGTATCTTTTTATGTAATATATTAAAAAATAAATATAATCTTAAGTGTACAGTTATAAAAACAGGTGTTTCAAATCAATGAAGAATATCTATTTGAAAAAAAAGTATGCCTGATTTACTTGCAATAGTTAAGCCTTATATTATTAACGAAATGAAATATAAATTTATTGGCTACATTTAATATGAAATTAATAATCAAAGTCCGTCTCTAATAAAAGTATATGCAATATGTATTTAGAAATATACTAGTAAAATAAATATTACTACGAGATAGTATACCCTTACAGGGGTATAGGATAACTAATTGTTATCTGGCTATACTGGTGAAAACGGTTAAACACTTGATATCTAAGTATAGACCGTCGGTTCCATACAGAATCGCTACAGACTGGGTCACCGGTGGATACCTGGAATGGTGTCTAATGTACAGTCGGGAATTTCTATAACAAACGATACAAGCAAGTGTTGCGTCGTTTGTTATACACAAGGCTTTAGATGAAATATATTATAAAGGAATTTAGCGCATTTCGAGGACTAATATATTGATGAAGTACAGGGGCATTATTCAGATAAAATTAAAGAATAAATCGCCGAAATTTGGACAGCTTTCCTGGGTTATAAACATAGCCCAAAATGACATGTTTATAATAATAGATTTAACAACTTTAATAAACGTAAATTTTACAGCACTTCTACAAAAATATTAAACTCTGCAGTTTTAAATAAATTCATATCTGATAAATTAATAAATCCAGTTGTATGTTATGAAAATTTACACTTAGAAGATACTAAAAGTAAAATTAACCGTTATTCTAAGGGTAAAAGCGGTATATATCTTATACTTAATAAAATAACATTAGATTATTACATAGGTTCTGCTTCTACTAACAGGTTTTACTCCAGATATTATAATCATTTAATAGGTTTTACCGGGAGTAAAATAGTTAAGCTTGCAGTAAAAAAGTATAAATTAGAAAATTTCTCTTTTATTGTGTTAGAAGAATTTCCGCATGTAGTAACTAAAGAAAATAATAAAAATTTATTAGACTTGGAAGACTTTTATTTGAAATCTTTGTTACCTAACTATAATATTTTGACTGAAGCCGGAAATTCATTTGGCTATAAACATACTGAAATAGATCGTATAAAGATGAAAGCTAATTATAGTGAAGATCGTAGATTACGAATAGGTAACCTTAACAGAGGTAAAGTTTTAAGTAATGAAACTAAAGAAAAATTAAAAACTATAGCTTTAAACCGTGAACCTAGAACTTTTAGTCAGAAAGCTCTATTAAATATGAAAAATTGTTCTAAACCTATAATATTATATAACAAGGATGGTACTGTGTTTGGAGAATATAATTCTATTACAGATGCTAGTTTAAATATAAATACTAGTGTTAAAACTATTTATAGAGCTTTGAAAAGTGAAAGTAAAATGATTAAAAGGCGTTTACTTGTTAAATTTAAATAATGTTATACATGTTATAGTCCCACAATTAAAAATTTATTTGCAATTTTTATAGAAAAAAATAAATTAAAGTGGTATATCCTGACAAGAATATAGAACAGTTTACATAGTGCTTTTATTATAATAAATAAATTAAACTATTTAATTGTTTGGCGATGCTAGTGAAAACGGTTAAAATTATATATATATATATTATAACAAGACCGTCGGTGGTATAAAAGATCGCTACAGACTGGGTCACTGGTGGGTGGCTGAAATGCCGCTTAATGTACAGTCGGAGCTATTAGTGATATATCTATTATTACTAACAGAATACACGAATTTAAAGATATTCTGGCATTATGTTAAACATAATGTATTGCTTGTATGTTTTACCTTACGGTCAAATGAGCTTGTGAGGCGCCACAGTTATAACTAACTTAATGAGTGCAATACCTTGAGTTGGTCAAGATATAGTTGAGTCAAATATGGGCTCCTTAATACAGTAATGTATTAATGATAATGGGGTGAATTGCAAGAACATCTATTTATAATACAACTCCGAATTTATAGATTACTTGCAGCGAAGCTTGGTACGGTGTATTCTTAATATAAGAATTGTATCCTGAACGTTCAACGACTAATGAGTGAGTTACATCAACAATAATCTCGACACGAGCGCCCCACAACCAACAATTCAATATAATTTATCTCATTTTTTTTAAACTGCAAGAAAAAATAAAAAAGTTGGTTGATGACATAGTCTAAACATCAGATATACCTAAAACTGGTGAGAATGAAGGTTAAATACTTCATTGAAACGGTTGTTAACCGTTTAATTTGTCATCTGGGGTGGTTTTTCCGTTAACAATGCAACTCTAAACAGATTCTTTGCACTGCACTTCGTATTACCATTTGTGTTAGCTGCATTAGCTTTAATGCACTTAATTGCGTTACATGATAGTGCTGGATCAGGAAACCCATTAGGGGTATCTGGTAATTACGACAGATTACCTTTTGCACCTTACTTTATATTCAAAGATCTTATAACAATTTTCTTGTTTATAATAGTATTATCAGTATTTGTATTCTTCATGCCTAATGTATTAGGTGACAGTGAAAATTACGTTATGGCTAACCCAATGCAAACTCCTCCTGCTATAGTACCTGAATGATACTTATTACCATTCTATGCTATACTAAGATCTATACCTAACAAATTATTGGGTGTTATAGCAATGTTTTCTGCAATATTAATATTATTAATAATGCCTTTTTCAGATTTAGGGAGAAGTAGAGGTTTACAATTTAGACCTTTAAGTAAAATAGCTTTTTACGTATTTGTGGCCAATTTTTTAATATTAATGCAACTTGGAGCTAAACATGTTGAATCTCCGTTTATAGAATTTGGTCAAATAAGTACTGTATTATATTTTGCACATTTTTTAGTAATAGTTCCTTTAATAAGTCTGTTAGAAAACAGTTTAGTTGAATTACATCTAAACAATACTACTTATTTTACAATAAGAAACTCAATTAATAAAACAAAATTAGATAGATTAAGTGGAAGTACAGTATTTAACAGTAGCAATTAAAATGAGTCATAGATTTATATCCCCATACAAATTTAAGGTAAAAATAGGTCGTTCTCCTAGAGCACTAGAAAGAAAAAGACTTTTAATGAAGCCTAAATTGTTTAACGAATTCAGTACATCAACTGCCTTATTGTCTGATAACGAGTCTAATAACTCAAGCGTGCCAAATAGCCCTCAGAGTTCTAATGGGGAAGATATTGACAGGACTAAAGCAATAGCTGCCAAATTTAAGACGCGTGAGCAAATAGAAGGTTATTTTACAAGAAAGCAAGAATCAATAGAAAATTCTAATCTAAGTCAAGTGGAGAAGGATTATCTGTTGGACATGCTTTCAGGGCAAGAAGAAGATGTTAAAGATTTGGTTGGTCTCTCTATAGGTGGGTCTTCAATAGCTAACTCTCCTCCTGCACAGTCTGAGGATAGCGCTAATCAAGATCAAGCTTCTCCTGCTGAACAGTCTCAAGATCAAGAGGGTGCTAATGTAGCACAATCTAATACACCTTTCCAAGATAGTTCTAATATCACAGGTGAAGGTGAACCTTTCGATATCTATGGAGATGATTCTTAGTTTTTTTTATCAATAAAAAGAGAGTGCTTTTCAGTAGGTTTTCACTCCTTTTTATAGCTAGCATGACAAACACGAACTTAGTTTAGCATTTTTTTTTTTATCTTTGCTCTTCTATTTACACTGTTTGATTTTTGGGTAAACGAACACAATATAAGCACTAACCGTAGTTTACTTCTAATTATATTTTTATTCCTGGTTTAAATTAGAGATTTAGTCTTTTACCTAAGTTCAAGAAAAGATAATTTTTAATCTAAACAATCTCTGTACATAAAAACTTTTTTTTTTTCTTTCTAATGCGTATTACTTTATTAATTATATTATTACTTTCAAATGCTCTTACTTCTAGAAGAGATAAATCTATTTTATTCTCTAGAACAGTTATACTTGGACTAGTCTCCACAACTTACTTAACATTAAATAATTTATTTATAGAATCATTAGGTAAGGGTATAGGTATATATGGAGGACTGTTTAATGTAACTTGTTTTACTCAAACATTTAATATATTTATATTTGCAATTAGTGCAGTAATACTTACATTAATTGCATTTTACCCTAGAAAAGTATACATAGATAAATACTCTAATCCCTACAATTTATTGTTTACTAAATTGTCTTATAATAAAAAAACTATTAGCAACAAAACAGGTGAACAATTTCGTATTATAGAATATCCTTTAACCATTCTCTTTATTTTATCTGGTGCGGTTTTCTTGATGAGTAGTGCAGATCTGATCTCTATATTTCTATTCAGAGAACTTCAAAGTTATGGTTTATATATTCTCTCTACTATATACAGAAATTCCGAATCATCTACTAAAAGTGGTTTAACATATTTCTTACTATTATGCCATGATTACATGTTAGAGCAATGATTTAGTATAGTGAACATACTAACTTTTAGAAAAGATAAATAAATATTGTTCTCCAGGGTTTTTTACCTCATAAAAAAAATAATTATATTTATAATTAAAGTTATCTTTTATACTGCATTAGGTTTAGCAATAATATTGTTATTATTCTTTATAATATCATTATTATCTTATTACTTTTATTACTATATATTAGGGCAGGATTTAACACATTATTGTTCTGATGGCATATCCGACAAAATATGTAGAGTGCAAGAAAAAATAACATATTTCACGGAACAGAGTAAGGGATACGAGGATTTGTTCAAAGAATCGGTAATGAGAGGTGATGTACAACAAGTACAAGAAGAACACAGAAAAGCTATGGTTGAATCTCAAACAAATTTAAGTAGTGAAAAAAGACAGTTACGTATACTAGAAAATATTCAAGCTGCCGGAGGTAAAGAAGTAACTGTTCAGTCTGTATTGGGTAAAAGAAAATACTAATAATTAAATGTAATCATTAATCTAAAGTATTTTATTTTCTTTAGTAATAGAGTCTGTATTAGGATTGACAGAATTAAAAGATTATTTGCTTATAGTACTGTAAGTCATGTAGTATTCATATTATTGACTTTATCTGTAAACAGTTCTGAGTGAATACAATCTTACATTTTCTACATATTACAATATTCTATTTCAAACTTAAATGCTTTTATAATATTGGTAACAATGGGATACTTATTATACCTTTAAAGAAAGACAAGATAAATATGGCTTAATAGACCCTAATCATTCTCCAATAGAATTAATTAGCCAAATTAAGGGAGATAAATCCCCTTTATAGCTATAAGTTTATCAATAACTTTATTTTCATTCATGACCTGTGCTAGGTTTCATAACTTAAGAGTTTAGATTTCAATTTTTATCATGGAAAATTTATTTTCAACCGGATTAGAAATGTCTTTAGCATTTCTAATAAACATTAATCTACTAGGTTTATTAAAAATGCCTTTAGCATTTCTAATAAACATTAATCTACTAGGTTTAATTATCTTTTTCTTAGCTATAATTTTTTTATTGGTTCTAACTAATTTAATAGGTTTATTTTTTTTTTTTCTCGTCCTGTCTCTCCGGGTGATCCTCAACCTCGTGACCCTGGTAATGGTTAAATAAGCCAGGTGTTTATTTTTAACCATTGATAAGATGCTAAACTTAAACAGGAGCGAGTTTCAAGGCCACCCATTTCATTTAGTAAGTCCTTCCCCCTGGCCTTTGTTTACTTGTATTAGTTTACTTACATTAACAACTTCAGGGGTTTTAACTATGCACGGTTTTTCAAATGCAGGTTATTTATTATTTTTTGCTATTTTATTAGTGGTTTCTAGTATGTTTTTTTGATTTAGAGATGTAATTTCAGAGGGGACCTATTTAGGTAACCATACTCTAGCAGTGCAAAGAGGTTTAAATATGGGAGTTGCTTTATTTATCGTAAGTGAAGCCTTATTTTTCTTAGCTATATTTTGAGCTTACTTTCATAGTGCACTGTCACCTACTGTAGAATTGGGAGCGCAATGACCTCCTATGGGTATAGAATCTATTAACGCTTTTGAATTACCATTGCTTAATACAGTTCTTTTATTAGCTTCAGGTGTAACTATTACTTACTCTCACCACTCATTAATACAAGGTAACAGAAATGGTGCTTTGTATGGGGGTATATTTACTATTATTTTAGCTTTAGTGTTTACTGCTTTTCAGGGTGTAGAATACTCAGTTTCTTCATTTACACTTTCAGATGGTGCTTATGGATCATGTTTCTATTTCGGAACTGGGTTAATCACAGCCCCTATTAATAACAATAATTCTAGTTTTTTTCATCTTTCAGGTAAAGTTTCTCCTTATTGAGTTACAGGGTTTTCCGACGCAGAAGGGTCTTTTTCAGTTAAAGTAGGTAAGGACCCCAGAAGAAATCATAATATACGTATTATACCTGTGTTTATAATTGAACTACATAAGAGAGACAAAGAATTATTAAAACTAATACAAACTTTCTTTGGAGTTGGTACTATCACAGAAAGAATACAGAGTTGTAAACCCTGTGCGATTTATACAGTTCAGTCTTTAAATGATTTAAATAGGGTAATTATACCTCATTTTAAACAATATCCCTTATTGACTCAAAAGAAGGCGGATTATTTACTTTTCTGTTCTGTCGTGGTTATTATGATGGATAATAAAACCTTAAGTTATGATAATATTATTGAAATTTTATCTATCAAAGCCTCTATTAATAATGGCTTATCTAAGAAATTAAAAGAATCTTTTCCTGCTGTGATACAAGCTAAAAAGGTTGAGAGACCTGTTATTATACCACAGAAAATAGAATCTAAATCATGGCTTATAGGTTTTGTCCAAGGTGAGGGTAATTTTTATATAAAAACAAGTAATGCTCAAGTTTTACTTGTTTTCTCAATTAGTCAACATTCTCGTGACACACTCTTAATGAGCTTAATTAAGGATTACTTAAATTGTGGTATAATAGAAACACCGTGTACAAGGCCTTGTTCAGTTAGCTTTATTGTATCTAAATACCAATACATTATTAATCGTATAATACCTTTATTTGAACCTAAATTAATTACAGGTATAAAAAGGTTAGATTTCAATGATTTTTGTAAAGTAGCCACTCTAATGAAGGATAAAAAACACTTAACTGAAAAAAATAGAAAAAATATATTGCGTATAAAACAAGGTATGAATACAGGTAGAAAGTTATAGTTTTGTTTTTTTTGTTATTGTTATTAGTAGAAAACAGGGTAAATTGCATGGAACTCCTATATTATTATTTAAAAGTATTAAGGACAATATGCAGCCAAGCGTATATCAAATAAAAAATTTAAAGGGGTATACGAAGGTTCAACGACTAGTAGGTGAGTACTTTATTTACAATAATCCTACCACGAAAACCCTGCAATAATATTAGATAGTTTGTTCATTATTTTTTCATGAAAAAAAAGATGAGACTATTAGTGTTATTGATGACATAGTCTGAACCATATTGATAAAATATGGAAATAAAGGATAAAGAGCCTTTAACTTAACACATTTGTTCACGGATTACATGTTATAATAGGTACTATCTTTTTAGCTGTAGGTATATGACGTTTATTCGCATACCACTTAACTGAAAACCATCATTTAGGCCTAGAAGCAGGAATATTATACT
Organism: Teratosphaeria pseudoeucalypti; assembly: GCA_013403795.1. Taxonomy (NCBI): domain Eukaryota; kingdom Fungi; phylum Ascomycota; class Dothideomycetes; order Mycosphaerellales; family Teratosphaeriaceae; genus Teratosphaeria; species Teratosphaeria pseudoeucalypti. Next base: position 52,211 of record JABBMZ010000132.1, on the reverse strand, counting down.
GACATTTTGTAGATGTAGTGTGATTATTTTTATTCTTATCTGTTTATTACTGAGGATCTTAGTCTAAAATAAAATAAAACCGTGCATATAAAACTCTAAAACCCCGCACCAAAATTAAAAATATTAGTGCTAAACAATAATGCTTATAAGTTTATTAATTTTATTATTACTTTCAAACGCTTTTATAAAGACATCTTTTTTTCAAGAGTCGTTATATTAGCACTGGTTTCTACTTATTTAGTATTAAATAACTTATTTCCGTATTTATTAATCCTTTCATCTTGTTTTATTTTATTCGGATCTTGTCTAAACACAGGTGCTAGTTGTCTAAACTGCTATTCTTTTGTTAATAACGCAAATTGAACTAATAATTTAAGTGTTTTATTTTTTGCATTTATCCTTTAGGATATCTCTTAGAAAAGTCCCTCTCATCCCTTCATTATTAATTACTATACAAGAACAATGATTTAATATAGTGAATATACTAACTTTAATACTGCTCAAAAAATAATATGTTATTAGAATTTTTAAAGAATTTAACAAGCACGCCATTACTTGTAGACTGACAAGTGGTAATGAATGGTATTGTTTGTACTGTTGTTAATATAGAAGAGATTATATTAATTACAGCACAAGGTAATATAGATATTATTTATCTTTTACTTGACGAACAGAATAATTTAATTAGTCGTTTAAGTTCTCTACCACGTGAAACCTTGAATAGAATAGCTGAAATCTGTCACGCTGAAGCCACAAGTCATCTTTCACAAGTAAGTAGCTCTCCGGTTTCTGTTACAGAAACGTTATCAAATGATCATCGCTTTGTCCTAGAACGTTCCAATTCTGTTTCATCTCATAGTTCCGGGGTATGAAGTGTTTATCAGGGGTGATACCCACCTACAGGTGAAGGATTAGGACGTTTAAGTGCAAGTAGTTTTGCTTCTATAACTGATGCATTAAACATACATACTGGTGTTGATGTTGGAGATGTGAGTTCTCCTTCTCCTTCACCAAGTACTAGTTCATTTAATTCTGTTAGTGAGGAATTAGCTAACACTCCTGGTGCTGGATTTGGACGTTCCCCTTCCATCTCATCTAGTGTTGCACAGGGATTCAACACAACGTATTCCCCTTCTAGCCCTATATTGAGTGGTAGATTAACCACTTCAGACTACTTACCCTCAAACCCTATAATTAACTAGTGGTTAATTAACTAGTAATCTAGTTAGTTGTATGAGGTGGCTTATTTCCTTTATTTTTTTGTAGCGGTTAATACACTTTAACCCGCATAAATCAATAATGAATATTTCTCTTATTTTGTTTTTAATAGGAGTTTTAGGTTTTGTTTTAAATAGAAAAAACATAATCTTAATGCTTATTTCCATAGAAATAATGTTGCTGGCAATAACATTTTTAATCTTACTTTCTTCATTAGGTTTTGATGATATACTAGGACAAATATATGCTATATATATCATAGCAGTAGCTGGAGCAGAGTCTGCTATAGGGCTAAGTATATTAGTTGCATTTTATAGATTAAGAGGAAGTATCTCAATAGAATTTAAATAATGTATTTAATTATGATATTTTTACCTTTATTAGCCTGTATATCATCAGGTTTATTCGGAAGAAAATTAGGGATATCTGGATCACAAATAATAACATGTACATCAGTAATAACTACGACAATACTTGCTATAATATCTTTTTTTGAAGTAGGGTTAAACAATACTCCTGTATTTATAAAATTTTTTACATGAATAGATTCAGAATCTCTAAATGTCTTATGAAGTTTTAATTTTGACGCCTTAACAGTGTCAATGTTAATACCTGTATTAATTGTTTCTTCATTAGTACACGTGTACTCTATAGGATATATGAGTCATGATCCTTGATATAGTGTTAGGGGAAAACACTATTTCTCTTGAGTTTTTTTTTCTCGCGATAAAGGAAAAAAAATGAATAAGAGGTGTGGGGATAAATTACCAAACTCCGGGGAACTCCTAAAGCTTTTGGTACCAAGCCACTATAGAAATGTAGTCGGTGGCTGAAGTAATTATTCAGGTTTTTTTCTTGCTAGCATGAAAAAAGAGGTAATAAGTCAAAAGATGACCCTTTGTTTACTCCAATGTAAAAGTAAACTGGGCTGAATAAATAGTATTTATTCTGTCGAAAGAAAAATGGACAATCGCGGATCTAAATCAACAATTTTATTGAATATTGTTGTAAAAGAGCAACGAGTAGATGGTAATTGATCAGTATTTACTGGTTTAAGGTATACTCTAAAGGGTCTTGAAAGAGATATAAATTTAACACTTACCCATTTCCAATTTTTTTTCAATTCTTGAAGTAAAAAAAAAATCGGGGACAGATCACCCCCAATTCAGGTGGTCGCTGGGGTCTGAAGGAAGGAAATAAAGAAAGAAACTTTTTTCACGCATCTCCCCCACTTTTACTCTCATCTTTTTTTTTCTCTAGAAAAAAAAAAGATGTGAGTGATACAAGGAAAACAATTAAGATGTTACAATACCTATACTAGAATCCCGTCTAAGCAATTCTATTGCAAAAAATACTCTAATTTTTCATATAAAAAATTATCTGATATAAATCCTCAGGTATGGTCTGGTTTAATAGATGGTGAAGGTTCATTTAATGTAATTGTTGTTAAGCACGATAGCCGTAGGTTAGGATGAGGTGTAGAACTTAAGTTCCAAATAGGATTACATACAAAGGACCTTAATTTGCTTTTTCTTTTACAAAAATATTTAGCCAATGCAGGTTCTATCAATATTAGCCAGAATAAAGAAATAGTTAATTATTCTATTAATTCTCTAGAAGGTTGAAAAAGATTAATTTATCATTTAGATAACTATCCTTTACAAACTCAAAAACGTGCAGATTATTTATTATTTAAACAAGTTTATCTCTTAATAGAAAAAAAACAACATTTAACTTTTAAAGGGTTAAATGATATTATTAATATAAAAGCTTCAATGAATTGAGGTTTATCTGATATAATGAAGTCAAGATTTCCTAAACATAAACCAGTAATAAGACCCAAATTCGATAATAAACAAGAAAGATCAATAAATCCTTATTGATTAGCAGGATTCATTAGCGCTGAGGGTAACTTCGATGTACGTATACCTACAACGACTAGTAAATTAGGTTATAGAGTTCAATTAAGATTTAGGATAACTCAACATAATAGAGATATTGAATTAATGGAGTCAATAGTTAACTATTTAAAATGTGGTAAAGTGTATAAATATGGAGGAAAATCAGCAGTAGTTTATACAGTGGTTGATATTAATGATATTACAAATATTATAATTCCATTACTTGAAACACATACTGTTATTGGGACTAAATACTATGATTATCTAGATTGATGTAAAATACATGATCTAATCACTAATGGTTTACATTTAACAACCGAAGGTATTGAATCTATCAGAAAAATTAAATCACATATGAATAATAACAGAGATTTTAAGGATAATAACCATTGTTAATTCCTTTATTTTTTTCTTTTCATGGTTTATATATAAAAAACGTGAAAAATGCAATTAATTGTAAGATAAATTTGGTTATATAGCACAATCAAAGATTTTTTAGCTACTTGAGTTTATTCACATTTATGATGATAATACTTGTAACATCTAATAATTATTTGTTAATGTTTGTAGGATGAGAAGGTGAATGTTTACGCCTTAAATGGTTTAATTATATACTTATAACATATTGTTTTTATTCTTTATCTCGTTTTACTTTTAGATTCTTTTTTTTCATCCCTTTTTTTTCAAGAAAAAAAACCGCAAGAGAAAAAAAAATGAAAGTACGAAAAAACTGCTTTAACTTTTTCTTGCTATTAAATGAAAAATTTACATTAATAAATACCAAATTAATTCCCAGATTAAGATCTGATTTAAGAATAGGTCAGGGGACCTCACTGCATAGCAGGGACCCTGACCCACGGGGCCCCCGGGGCCCCGTTGGACCTCATAATGAAGATGTTATTTCAGTTATTATAGGATCTTTGTTAGGAGATAGTGATTTAGAAAAAAGAAAAAAAGGTATAGGTACGAGAATTATATTCGAAAAATGTAATCGTAATATAGAATATCTAATGTGATTCCATAACTTTTTTGCTTCTAGAGGTTACTGCAGTACAAATAAACCTAAGTTGAACACAAGAATAAAAAAGGGTAACAAAGTGTTTTATCATTACAGAGTTTCCAGTTATACTTACACGAGTCTGAATTGATTACATGAAATGTTTTACATAAACAATGGTAAAAGTTATGTAAAAGTAATTTCAAATCACTTATATAATTTTTTAACTCCTTTATCTTTAGCTATTTGGTTCATGGACGATGGTAGCAAATCTAATAATACAGTAAGAATAGCTACAAATAATTTTACACATGAGGAGTGCATATTTTTATGTAAGTTGTTAAAGAACAAATATAACTTAAATATAACTGCACAAAAGAGGGGTAAAGATAGAGGATATATATTATATATTATGGTTGATAGTTATCATTCTTTTGTAAGTATAATTGAGCCTCATATCTTACCTAGTATGTTATACAAGTTAGGTAGATAATTAAATCATAGTTAAAAACTTAATGCTAATAATCAAGATAGAGAATAAGCAAGATAAATAGGTTTTTAGCAATACTCTTGAAAACGGTTAAACAAAACATGTTATTTTGCAGACCGTCGGTAATGTCTTTTATCGCTATCGACTGCACCAAGGGTGGGTGAGTTACATCTTTTTTTCTTATGCAAATAAGCTTATACAAATAAGGCGGTTTTTTTCTCTTGGAAAAAAAGATGAGTCAAAGATATGTGAAAGTCTAAAGATGTATCTTGCTTAATGTACAGTCAAAATATTTATAAAAATTTATACTAGGGCTTTATGTAAATCCTTTCTGGTTATAAAGTACAGGGAAATAGATAATAACATTTACTTATTTATTTCTAATATTTGGTAGGAGTCTGTTCTTATTTATTAGTTAGTTTCTGGTTTACTAGAATAGCAGCTAATCAAAGTTCTCTTTCTGCTTTTTTAACAAATAGAGTAGGGGATTGCTTTTTAACAATAGGTATGTTTGCTATACTATGATCATTTGGTAATGTAGATTATGCCACAGTATTCTCTATAGCGCCTTATCTCAGTGATAATATAGTTACTATTCTGGGTATATGTTTATTAATAGGAGCGATGGCTAAAAGCTCTCAAATAGGTCAAGTGAAGGCCCTAGAAAAAATATGATATAATTCATATTTTTCTTGAACTTCGATATATGCTGGAAACGTTTCAAATGCTCTAAAGTCCGTAGGTCCAGGGTTTATATCTGATCCGGAAAAATCTTTGAGACAAGGAACCAATCAGCAGGGAACAAATGAAAAACAATTTAATAAAGACTTTATAGAATGATTTATAGGGTTTTCCGAAGGAGATGGATGTTTTTATATTACAAGAGGAAAATCTATTTTTTCTATTCATTTACATATAGTTGATCTTCCTTTGCTAGTAGAAATTAAAACTCAATTAAATATGGGAACTATATTTATAGGAAAAAAGTCTGGTTTATTTACGATTAAGGCAAATCAAGAAATAAAAACTTTAATTAATATATTTAATGGAAAGATCTATCTTTGTAAACGTAAAAAACAATTCATACTATGAGCTAATAATTACGATAATAAATATAAAATGGGGTTTTTTGTTAAAGATTATACATTTAAACCCACTCTCGAGCACAATTGATTAGCTGGGTTTATAGACGCTCAAGGTTCGTTTATAGTTACAGTTAGCAAACGAAAAGCACGGCAAGGAATGATAATCGGTCAGCGTATAGTGTTAGCTCAAAAAGATGTAGAACAAGAATTTAATTATTTGTCTAATTTGCTAGACTGTTATGCTGAAAAACTAAAAGGACATAATCGTTTAGTAATACATTATTCTAATTCAGAAAAAATCTTGCACTACTTAAATAACCATCCTCTTTATTCGGTTAAGGCTAAATCGTATAGTAAATGGTTAGAAATATATAATATGAGAATAAATAAAAAATTCTTGGATAAAGATGATTTTATTTCAATAAAGAAAAAAGCTAACTTAATTAATTGTTTGCGAAAAATTACAATACATGAAGAAAACTTATAAAGTAAGTAATTTATAACCCCATTTGTAAAACCCTCAGAGACTACACTCGAAGTATATAGTATTAATTACTGTATAAAGATATAGTCCAAATTTACGCTTCACGTATGATTGCCGATGGCGATGGAAGGTTTGCATTTTTTTTTTCCATTGAAGAAAAAAAGATGAGAAAAGGGCTTTCTTTAAACTTCACTATATGCGGGAACATCCGTTAATATTTAGGTCCACCTCTTACAGATTTTTTTTCATTATATATAAAAAAAAGCGTAACCATTGGAAAAATCCTATTTATGGGACAATCCGCAGGAAACCAGTATATTAACCAACTGGGCTCCTCAGAGACTACACGTGAAGCAATAACATTAGATAAATTTAAGTGATGATTTATAGGTTTTGCCTTTATTTTTTTATCTGCTTTATGAAATATGAAAAATTATGGCTTAATAATAAAGCAAATAAAAAATTATGGAGATGGATGTTTTGCATTATTTTTTTCCATTGAAGAAAAAAAAGATCAGATAAGAAAGGGTATTTAGTTTTTAAGTTAACTCAATCTAGTTTAGACCCTCAAGTATTATTCTCGTGAATCGCAAGAAAAAAAAAACTTAGAATTTGGATCCGTTTCTGTGCAAAGTACTCTAAACAAAACTTATCAGTTTAGAGTAAGAGATAAAGGAAATTTAATTAAGATAATAAATATATTTAATGGTAATCTTATAACCAAAGCAAAAAGATTACAATTTAAATTGTTTTTGGAAGTTTTTAATAAAAAGTCTAATACTAATATTAACCTTATAAATAGTATTAATAAAATTAGTTTATACAATGCTTGATTGTCTGGATTCACATTTATTTTTTTTTCTTCAAATCTTGAATAAAAAAAATTAGCCGAATGATGTTTTACCTGTTCTACTTTTTTTAATAAAACCACTAATAAACACATCGTTACAGTAAGAGATATAATATCTTTTCGAAAATGATGTTGAGTTTAGTAGTTTTTTAGTTAAATTACTAAATGGTTATACAGTGTATTTAAAAAGTTATGGAGGAGATAATACTGTTGTAAATTAAACTAAGTTATCTGTAATTATTAGATAGATTAATAATTTTCCTTTGCAAACTAAAAAACATATCTCTTACATAAAGTGATTAAAAGTTCATAAATTAGTTTTATATAAACAACATCTTAACCCAGAAGGTATTTAAAAAATTAGCTCTCTAATTAAACTTATCAACAAATAATGTAATTGAAGATAGAGTCCGAACAATAATGTAAGTTATTGAGTATTTTTGTCGTATTTGTATAAAAGAATTAAGTATACATAACAGAAATCAACATTTTTTTGCCTACACCAGTGTCTGCATTAATACATGCAGCTACTATGGTTACTGCAGGAGTATACTTATTAATGCGTAGTTCTCCTTTAATAGAATATAGTAATACTGTGCTTTTACTCTGTTTATGAATAGGTGCGATAACTACTGTTTTTAGTTCATTAATAGGATTATTCCAACAAGATATAAAAAAAGTTATAGCATACTCTACAATGAGTCAATTGGCTCGAATATATAATAGATGTGTAAATTTTCATAAATTATTACCTATTATATATAAGAATCAAACCATATGCGTAGAAGTTTTATTAAATAAAATTAATCTAAGCAATTCGCAGATAACCAAATCTCATGGTTATGTAAATTATAACCATATTAGTAACAGTTTTTTTAATTCATTTATCAATACTTTTTGACTATGTACAATTATTATTTATTATCTTAGATTAAAACTTAATCACTTAGGTATAAATTACAAAGATTCGTACATTGAAAAATGAAAAACTGTTATTATAAGCAAGTTAGTAGGAATCTCAGAGGCCATACGTTTGATATTAATCTATTTTTCTCCTTATTTCTTAATATTTACACACTGATATAGATCAACACTTATCGCATCCTTATTGTTAAGCTTTAAAAGGAAATATACAGTTTCTAACTCAATGAATGAAAATAAAGACAAATCATTTAATCAGTGACTAGCTGGGGTTATAGATGGAGATGGTCACTTTTCACTATCTAAAAAAGGTATTGCTCGTTTATATATTGTTATGGATATAAGGGATAAAAAAGCATTGTACGAAATACTACATAAATTTGGAGGGAGTATCAGACCTATAGCTAAGGCTAATGCATTGAGATACAACTTAAGCAATAAAAAAGGTTTAATTAAATTAATAAATGCAGTAAATGGTGAAATAAGAAATCCCTCTCGCTTATTGCAACTAGATAAATTTTGTACTAAGTATAAGATAAAATTAATCTATCCTAATGCCCTGACGTATAATAATGGCTGATTAAGTGGATTTATAGATAGTGATGGTTCTGTTTACTTTAGTGAAAGTTCAGGACAGGTTTTTATTTCAGCTACACAAAAGAATATTTATTTATTACAACCTTTAATTAATTTATATGGAGGACGTGTAGATCCTAGTAACTCTAGAGGACAAGCTTTCAAATATGTTATTTACAGGAAAAAAGAATTATTTAATCTTAGAGATAATTATTTTGAAAAATATCCTCTAAAAACATTAAAAAGTAATCGTATTAAGTTAATTAAGGAATTTTATGATGTAAAGCTAGAAAAAAAGAATAACCATGCTTCAAATTTAAAAGCGTGAGTAGAATTTAAGGATAAGTGAGATAAATACATGTAATTTATTACATATGATTTTTAAAGAAATGGTCCAAATATATTATTTACTAATATATCGCAATTAGGTATGATGGTTATAGCAATAGGTTTATCTTCATACAATGTAGCCATATTCCACCTTGTAAATCACGCGTTTTATAAAGCGTTATTGTTCTTAGGTGCAGGTGCGGTTATACACGCAGTATCAGATAATCAAGATTTTAGAAGATACGGAGGATTAAAAACCTTCTTACCTTTAACTTATTCAGTTATGTTAATAGCCTCATTGAGTCTGGTTGCCTTTCCTTTTATGACAGGTTTCTACTCAAAGGATTTCATAATAGAATCTGCTTACGGTCAATTTTCTTTTTCTAGTACTGTAGTATATTTTGTATCCACAATAGGAGCGATGTTCACCACTTTATATTCAGTTAAGGTGTTGTATTTAACATTCTTAACTAATCCTAATGGACCTCTAGTTAACTACAAACACGCTCATGAAGGTGATATTTTTATGAGTATGCCATTAATTATTCTAGCTGTGTTTTCCATATTCTTTGGTTATGTAACTAAAGATATATTTATAGGTTTAGGTTCTAATTTTTTTGCAGACAATAGTGTATTCATTCACCCTAGTCATGAATTAATGCTAGAAACTGAATTTGCTGTACCTACTTTGTTTAAAATTTTACCTTTAATATTTACTTTATCGTTAGGTATGATACCTATTATTTTATCAGAGTTTAAACCTAAATTGCTAGTAAGTTTCAAATTATCTAGATTAGGATACAATGTGTACGGTTTTTTCAATCAACGTTTCTTAGTTGAACTTTTCTATAACAAGTACATAACAGATTTTGTACTTAAATTAGGTGGGCAAACAACTAAGGTAATAGATAAAGGTTCTATAGAATTAGTAGGTCCTTATGGACTAGAAAAAGGATTAGTTAACTTAAGTAAGAATATTTCTAGTTTAGATACAGGTGTTATAACTACTTATGCACTTTATATATTAGTAGGATTAACTTCTTATATGCTAGTCCCATATGTGTATACAATTGATGATAATTTACTTATCCTTACAATATTTTCTCTTTTATCTTTGGTGCATAATAAACCAATGTAAGAAGAAAAAAAATTTATTATGATATAAAGTAAACTTACTTAACGTAATAGACTTGTCTGCTTTCGATAGATAAAGCATTCTTACCTAACTCGAATACAAACCCCAGAGTTAAGACTAGAAAGAACATCAACATTATAATTAATCCAAAGACACCGTTAGTGTAAGCACTTACTATGTAAGGGTAAACCAACAGTATTTCTAAATCAAACAGTAAAAATAAAAGAGCAAAGATGAAAAATGATATACTAAACTCACTTCTGTTTTGCCCTAAAAAGGAATGAAATCCACACTCAAAAACACTATCTTTTTCTTCATAGGGATTGTGAGGAGCTAATATTAGATTAACTCCCAATAATATTATAGCCAATATAGGGATAAATATTAAAAAAAATGTAGAACTTGTCATTTACCCTTTGAATAATATTAGAGTTAGTATGTTCACTAGATTTAATCATTGTTCAGGCATAAAAATAAATAGTATTAATAACAAGGTTATCACAGAAATACTACTACTAAGGGAACTACTTAATGTTATATTTTCCAGCTTAAATAATTCCTTTTTATTACCTGAATTATTAGTATTGTGGGATAATACATATGCAATTAGGAAATCATCGTCATCATACGTGTCATGTCACTCTTCTGCTGGATTTGGTATCATTGCACTACTTAGTCTGATTGCAGTATTTCTTTTATATTCTTGTTTATAGAAAAACAGTAGTTTAACTAGGTTTAAGTAGTATCCCGCTCCTATTACACTAGTTAATATTGCGATAATGACGATAAATACATAACCGTTGTCTAGTGCTGCACTTAGTATCATCTGTTTAGCAAAAAAACCTATAACGGGAGGAATTCCCACAAATGAAAATAAAGTTATTGATAAACTTATAGCTATAAAGTGATTTATATAGAAGTATCCTCTAATTTGACTCATTAATTGTATTGGAGAATTATTAGGGTCTATTAAGCCATCTTTATCTTGTCTTTCTTTATAATAAAGGTATAATGAGTATCCCATTGTTACCAATATTATAAAAGCATTTAAGTTTGAAATAGAATATTGTAATATGTAGAAAATGTAAGATTGTATTGACTCAGTACTGTTTACAGATAAAGCCAATAATATGAATCCTACATGGCTTATAGTACTATAAGCAAACAATCTTTTAATTCTAAACTGTGTTAATCCTAACACTGATCCTATCACCAAGGAAAATAAACTACTTAAGAGGAGTATATTTTTTAAAGAAAAATCAAAAAAATAATATTCTGTGTTGTACACTAATTCTAAGAAAAAAGCAAATATAGATATTTTCGCAATGATAGCTACAAAAGTAGTAACTATTGTAGGTATACCATCATAAACGTCCGGTGATCAAAAGTGGAAAGGTGCAGCACTAACTTTGAATAAAAACCCTACAAATACAATAATTAATGATAGGTGTAAATAATAAGGTTGATATGCATTATTTATTCCACTTGCGTAGTTAACAATATCATTGGTGTGTAAACTAGATAAGTTTATATTTTCACTTAAACTAGTTATTATATACATATTATCTAGACTACTAGTTCCTGAATTTGCATAGAGCAATGCAGACCCTAATAATATAAAACAAGATGAAAGTCCACCCAGTAAAAAATAGGTTAAACCACTTCTAGTAGATGATTCGGAATTTCTGTATATAGTAGAGAGAATATATAAACCATAACTTTGAAGTTCTATTGAAAGAAATACAGAGATCAAGTCTGCACTACTCATCAAGAAAGCCGCACCAGATAAAATAAAGAGAATGATTAAAGGATATTCTATAATACGAAATTGTTCACCTGTTTTGTTGCTAATAGTTTTTTTATTATAAGACAATTTAGTAAAAAATAAGTTGTACGGATTAGAGTATTTATCTATGTATACTTTTCTAGGATAAAATGCAGTTAATGTAAGTATTACTGCACTAATTGCAAATATAAATATATTAAATGTTTGAGTAAAACAAGTTACATTAAACAGTCCTCCATATATACCTATACCCTTACCTAATGATTCTATAAATAAATTATTTAATGTTAAGTAAGTTGTGGAGACTAGTCCTAGTATCACTGTTCTGGAGAATAAAATAGATTTATCTCTTCTAGAAGTAAGAGCATTTGAAAGTAATAATATAATTAATAAAGTAATAAGCATAATAACTTAAAGTTATTCTATTATGCTTATTACTTTAAGTTATTTTATTCATTATATTTTTTTTTAGATGTTTTTGGTTGTTTAGGTGTAATTCTACTACACTATTTTATAGTGGACTTATTAAAGGAACTATCTCTAAAAATATGTGAAAAGTATAATACTGTACTTATTTGACCAAATTCTATAAACGTAGATTCAACGTGTTTAGCTCCAAGTTGCTTTAATATTAAGAAGTTTGCCACAAATACGTAGAGTCTTATCTAATTAAAAGTATTTAAGTTTACAACAGTAAAATTTATAACGCATTATTAGCTCATGATTACAATAGGTTTATTTCGAGAAATATAAGACTAGTCTCCGAACCTAGGTAGCATTGGACACGCTTCGCGCGTGTTATTTAATATGTTTTTTTATTAGCCAGAGGAGAAATTCGAATTCTCATTATTAATGCATGAAATTAAAGTTCTAACCCATTGAACTACTCGGGCGTATTACTTTTAATGCTAGGTATTTTTATAAAAATGAAAATGGAATCACGAAAACAAATACCTAAAAGTTTTTAACAAAAATACGAAAAATAACGGGTGAATATCCTGATTTGAACAGAAAACCTCCTGTGCCACATACAGTTGCTCTACCTATTGAGCTATATTCACCTTATTTATTTAATTAGCCAATAATTTTCTTACTTTATAAACCGTAGATAAATGATTATGTATCTAATGGGTTTATTATTAGTTTAATTACATTCTCCCCCCCTAAATTATCTGGCATTTAAGTATGTAAACCACTAATATCTGAAGTTAAAGCTTCAATATGAACTCCCCTTGAGGCTGAAATTTAAAAAGGTGAACCTAATAATAAGATAAGAAAGTAGGAGTGTGATTAAACTAGGATCCAAATCATGGAATTAGAATTTTTGTTTAATAAGCAAACTAGGATGATAATCATGGAATTAGAATTTTTGTTTAATAAGCAAACTAGGATTAAATTCATAGAATTAAAATTTTTGTTTAATAAGCATACTATACAGTTTTATTATAGGTTTGATTTATTTTGGCTGGGGAGGGGCTAGCACACCACGAATCACCTTTCTCCTACGAAAACTTAGCTTCTCAGGTTAGTGATATCTTCACTATAAATCTTTACTATAAACGGCGTATATAGTAATAATCATTCCTTATTAAACGAGGGTATAAGAGAAAAATGTAACAATTAAATACAGGCTGAGCTGTATGAGTAATTTTATAGTGCGGAGCATGTATTTAATTATATCCTGAAAACTTGATATTGTGTGAAGTTTTCATATTGTAAACGTTTTGTATTGTAAATACTCGATATTATTATACCTTGTTTCAAAGGCTCTAAGAGCACACCTTAAATTCATTTTATTGCTTAATGAATCCAGCACCGTCTGCTCGTTGCTCTTTTACAAATTAAAATTTAATTTACATCCGGGATTCCCCATTTCTCTTTCGATCATAATTAGACTTATTACTATCTCTAAGGCATTACCCTTTGCCCCAAAAAACATTTCTGTAATTTGGTTAATATCTAATTCTTTAGGGGTTCCCCGGAGTTTGGCACAGATGGACTAGTTTAAGCTTGCTAAAGGGTTATTAATCCCTAAATATGCTAATACGCTCTTTTTCCTACTTGCTTATATAGTAGTATTAACTGCATGTAATTTTGTAATAACTAGAAGGTAAAGTAAACTTTACAGTAGAGAATAAATATATTAGTAATGTTTACATGTTAATAGCAAACCGGTCCTTGTACAAATTATGTGCGTATAATTAAATATATACTAGTTGGTTAGTGTTTTTTATTATGTTGGAGTGATTCGAACACTCAATAGTAAATACCAAAAATTTATGACTTACCGATTAGTCTACAACATATCTTTTTTTCTTATATTATTTAAAATTCCCTTTTCATTTAAATTATATCGTATTATGTGTTTCATGTATAGGCGACAAGATTTGAACTTGCACGGATTGCGTCCATTCCATCCTAAGTGGAAACTGTCTACCAATTTCAGCACGCCTATTTACTTTACTTTAGGATAAAAATAATTAATAATGTCTACCTATGCCATCATTACATTATATCTAATGCTCGAAATAAGATTTCAACTTACAACCTAAACATCTTCAGAGTTATAGTTTTTCTCTAGACTAAAGCAAAAACGTACATACTAATATAACATTGCCCAAAGTAAGAGTCGAACTTACAACCTAAACATCTTCAGAGTTCCGCTCTACCAATTGAGCTTTTTGGGCTTTTTTTTAAAGGTATTTCTTGCATTATAAAGTTTATTATTATTTTTATATTTACGTATTGTTCACTCAGATACTCCCAAGAATTTACACGCACTTACATTACAAGTAAATAATATTTTTTCATTTTTCTTAGTTTATATAATAGTAACTGGTTGAGCTGTAGGATAAATAAGTGAGATAATAGTAATAGATTACAAAAAATGATGTTTTTCTTTTGTTATTAGTACTCATTAACTTTTTTGTTTTTTCTTTGTGCTTAACCCTCAATAAATATCCTGCAGTTTTTAGTATATTATATTTAGGCTTTAATAAATCTATGTAATCCTGCTCTTTTACAAAGTCTTTTTTTTTCTTGCCATTTCTCTCTTGCTGTTTTTTTTCTTGCCATTTTTTTCTTGCCTTTTTTTTCATGAAAAAAAGATATTTGTTTTATCACAATATTCTCTAATTTCTAAATTGAAAGATTTATATGGGTAAAAAAGTAAGCTGTAAACTATAAATTTATCTTTATAACCATTAATGTTTTTTGGGTTAAAATAATTAACTAATCTTTTATGCAAATCTACTTAACTTGCTATGTAAAAATAACCGGTATTAATATTAATTTACTTTAGACACCTGCTTTACCTTTATTTTTCTTTAAAATCACTTTCTTTTTAATCTCTAAATTTTTGTATGTAGCTGCTACTGTAATCAATTTATCACTACCTACTTTATTATTATACATTGTACTTTTACTTTTTACGCTTTCTTGCGTAGTTTTTTTTATTCAAATTAAACATTACTTTTTTCATGTGGAGAGATTAGGAATTGAACCTAAGATAACGATATGCAAAATCGCAGTTTTACCAATTAAACTATATCCCCCTAAAAAGCCACATTACCCCCCCCTAGTAATGTGTGAAAAACTTAATGTAAAATTCTATCTCGTTTTATACTTAGTTAACTTTCTTGGGAAAAACTAGTCTTTTCATCTAGTTAGGAAATTTCCTACCTTAACCCGACTGGGGATCGAACCCAGGATGTAGCAATGAAAGTGCCATGTCTTAACCACTTGACTATCGGGTCTTCTTCTTTTTTTTTTCTCTTTTTCAAAAAATGCCATGAGAAAAAAGATGAAAATTATGTGGATATTTACTATTAAAAAAGATAAGATATCACACATATTATCCAAGAAACGACTTGAACGTTTACGATAAGTTATCAGCGAATCTTAAGTTCGCCCTGTCTACCAATTCCAGCACTCGGATTTTTCTTTTTTTTTATAATATTGTTATGTTATAATCCCTACTTTTATCCATAATAGTTTCTTTATATACTTTACACCATAAATATCATGAAATGAAATCTTACTTATCATGTTATTCATAATACTAATACCAAAAGTTTATAATCTAATAGATGTATTAGCGGTCGTCATTAAATAGTATTACACATAGTACATGAGAGACTATTCGTTATTTAATCAAGCCACATAAAATGAATAAAAAAAGCTACGGTCTACTCTAGATTAGTTTGGTTTTAGACCTCTATTACTAAATTATGTTTACTCTTATCTCAAAGAAATTAATTAGATAAGGCCAGAGTGATTCGAACACTCATCTGAGCTATCATGAGCAGCTTGCTCTACCAATTAAGCTATAGCCTTTATTTACAAATATAATTAGTTTTTTATATTTATGTGCGCACAAAGGATTTGCACCTTTATTTATAGGTCATGAGCCTATTATGTTACTGCTACATTAATACGCATTTTTTTTTTTATCTACAATATTACTAGTCTATATTATTATTAGCTCATCATATATTAATATTTACTCATATTACTTTTTATCCTGGCTTGAACTATCATTCTCACCATCCTGGCTTGAACTGTTATTCTCACCATCCAGGCTTGAACTGTTATTCTCACCACCCTGGTTTGAACTGTTATTCTCACCACCCTGGTTTGAACTGTTATTATCACCATCCTGGTTTAAATTTTCATCCCCACTACCGTAACCTTCATCAACTGGCTCCTCGATATACTCATAGGTTGTTACGGTTTCCCGTACCACTGTAATGTCCAAAGGCTCTGGCTCAGAACCTTCTGTAATAGTGCTACCGTCTGAATCACTATCATCATCGTTCGAGTTACTCTCTTCATCATGATCGTTCGAGTTACTCTCTTCATTATCATTGTTCGAGTTACTCTCATCATCATCGTTCGAGTTAGAGCCATAATTTGAAGGGGGAGTAGAACTATTATTATCATGATTTGAGTTAGAACCATTAGTTGAAGATGAATCTTTACTTGAAGATGAATCATTACTTGAAGATGAATCGTTACTTGAAGATGAATCATCATTTGAGTTAGAACCATTACTTGAATATGAGTCATTACTTGAAGATGAATCATTACTTGATTGATCACTAGATTCAGTTTCCGATAAAAAATCCATCAATCACTCAAGTATAGACTCAAAAAAAATAACTTCATATACTACATTATTTGCAAATCTATACAATGGCCCAAGTGCAGACTGATAAAAAATATCTACTGCTCCCTGAGCCATTGCAAAAACTTTTCCAGCGAAACAGATTCTATAACTATAGGCATAGAACTGTGTAAAATACCACATATTTCAGAGCATTGACCAAAAAAAGAACCTTCTCTATTAACTAATACTGATATCTGGTTAAGTCTACCAGGATATGCATCACATTTAATACCTAATGAAGGACAAGCATAAGAATGTATAACATCACCTGATGATATAATAAATCTAACATGAGTTAACTCTGGTAAGATTACTCTGTTATCCACTTCTAGCATTCTTAATGCACCATCTTCCAAATCTGACTCGGGTATAAGATATGAATCAAATTCTAATTCTTCGTCATCATCACTAAGAAAATCAGGGTATTGGTAACTTCAGTATCATTGGTGACCTTCAACAAATACTGTTAAAGATGGGTCTGTTACTTCGTCCATTAAGTATAATAGTTTAAACGAAGGAAAGGCAATTAAAATTAAAATTAAAGCAGGAGTAATAGTTCAGATTAACTCTATAAGTGTACCATGATTAAGATATTTATTACTAATAGGGGATTTGTCACTTACATAATTTCTTATAATAGAAATTAATATTCATGCTACTCCAAATAAAATTATAACTAAATAAAACATGATATTATCATGTAATTCCACTAATGCTTCCATTTGAGGGCTAGCACTATCCTGGAAGTAAATACCTCAAGGTCTAGGTGCATCACAACTTAGGAAAAAATTAGAAAATTTAGTGATAAGATTAAGAAGTCTAAAATATTTAAGGTCAAATATAGCAAAAAGAAAAAATTTATAACCATTAGTAAATATTAGCGAGTATACCGCATTAGTTCCCACCTAAGAATCGAACTTAGACTTAAATATTAGGAATATTTTGCTCTTGTTATCTCTTGCCATTTTTTGAAAAAGATCGGTTAGCCGAGTAAGAATTAAAGTAAGAGCTGTGAGATTTGAACTCACATTAGAATGATTAAAAGTCACATACTTTACCATTAAGTTAAGCTCTCGTTATCTCTGAAAAAAGCCTAAAAATTCTTACCTAAGAATCGAACCTAGATCTAGATATTAGAAGTATCCTGCTCTACCATTGAGCTAGTAAGAATTATCAGATTGTATGATTATGCATAGTGTTTATCTTTTTTCTCTAAAATGATAGAGACATGGAGGAATTGAACCCCAAATTTTCGATCTGCAATCAAAACGTAAAACCTTTTACAACATGTCTCTGACGAAATAATAGGTTGCATGTTTTTTTCTTGAAAAAAACGCGTACAAGAATCGAACTCGTAACAATTATGTCCGTAGCATAACACTCTACCAATTGAGTTAACGCGTTTTTTTTTAACCCTGTAAAAACTAGTTATATGATAAAAAGCCCTTAATATGAATTGAACATATATCAGAATATTAACAGTATTCCGCTCTACCGTTGAGCTATAAAGGCTTAAAATATATCTTTCTAAAAAAATATCTATTTTTTTTCGTATTTATCAATCTAATGCGTACGTAATTATAGGAGACAAGAGATTCGAACTCTTAGAGGTGCACGACCATTGAGTTTACAGCTCAACCCTTCTTGCCAATAAAGGAACTCTCCTTTTTTTTATTTATTGCTCGTAATTTTATATTTGTTTAAAACTAATTTACCTGATTTCATGTAACGTGTAACGCTGGAATCACTTATACCTAAAAACACACTTCCCTCTTTTTTCCATTCCTTTTTTTTCAAGAAAAAACAGCAAGAGAAAAAATAGTTAGATTACCATTAGTAATATCTGTAACTTTGACAGATATACCTATAGCTTTTCTTATTTTATTTTTTGTTTCTTCAGTTTGCACTCTCATCCTCATTTTTTCTTCTTTTTTTTTCAGAAGTGAAAAAAAAGATGAGTGATTAAAGAAACAACACGAGATTTTTATTTATTTAAAGTTTCTTCGGTGTGAAGATACCTCAGAGAAGACCCTGCCACCCTAAGAATGTTATACTCAGGCTTAAACTCATTTAAATAGTGTTGTTGTTTACTTATTACAACATTTAAATCGCAATATTCTAGGATATCTAAAGAGAAATTATTTAACTTATGCTTTAAAATTGCTGAGTTTATCATCATATTGGTTTTTAGCAAGACTTTTTCATTGAAATATTTTAAGAATCTCATGGATAAATTAACAGAAGAACCTATGTACATTTTGTAATTAATAAGATTTAACCACATATACGCACCTGCTTTGTTTCTATTTACTTCTATAAATTTTTTTTGTTTTCAGCTTCATGTAGATTTTCTTGCTCTGCACGAAGTTTAGCGTATTTTACATCAGTAGAAAAAATTTAAACATTGCAACTTATAATGCATTTTACTCCTTTATTTAAAGGTAATTTATGTAGAAAGTATAATATAGATAAGACTTTATTTATATAATAATTTAGATACTTACTATTGCAAAATAACGTAATTTCAGCTCTCTCAATAGGTAGGGTGTCAGACTTCTATTGACCCGAGTACCTTTAATTTTTTTTTTATTAAATAATTTATTCTTTAATAAAAAAACAGGTGTACTTTGCTTCATTATTTAATTATTTATTTACAATAAATAATTAAATAAACGAGCTGCTACGGGTACTTACTTATAATATTACTGGGCTAATAATAAGAGGAAAGGAGAGAATTGAACTCCGGTATAAATTAGCTATTGAGTTTACAGCTCAACCCATCATACCAAGAAATGGAACCTTCTTTAATAACTTTCTGGTTAAAACGCATATGAATCGCTAGAAATAATCAAACCACGTCTATAAAATGTCAGTATAATATTCCTGTTTCTAAACCTAAGTGATGGTTTTAAGTTAAATGGTATGCAAATAAACGTCATATACCTACAGTAGGTCATTGCGCTCCTAGTTCTACAGTAGGTGATAATGCACTATGAAAGTAAGCTCAAAATACGGTTAAAAAAGTAAACAACTTGGGTTAGGAAAAAAAACCATGTGTAGTTTAAACACTTGAAGTAGTTAATATAAGTAAACTAATACAAATAAAGGTCAAGGAGAAGAACTAACTAAATAAAAAAATGTCCTTGAAAAAGCAAATCACTTTTTTCTTCGTCAATAATTTAATTATGCTATTTACGTGTTATTAAAGCTAAATAGTGTTACAAGGAACCTGCAGCTTCCATAATACCTGATCCAGTACCCCTATAGCACCTTGTAAATTATCGCACCATTTGTAGAATAAATCCGCATAAAAGCACTGCATTGTATCAGAACAAAGCACATCTAAACTACCTGCTATCATAAATCAAACCACACCCAGTATTATCCTAGGTATAAATCATCTATTAATTAATCTAGGTCATGGATTGACACCTAACAAAAACTTGTTATTTGCACCTACAATACCTCAATAAGCAAACTTTTGCATTAAGTATTTACCTATGAAAACAAATATAGGTAATATTACAGGAAGAATAATGACTTTAATCAAACTCATTATAGCTGTTAATACAAATATTCATCCTACAGCAAATAGTCATGTTTCAGCCAATGCTCAGTGAGAAGCGTAATTAGCAGCATCTAAACAGGTTTGTAGGCTAGACTATTGTTTAACAGATAAAGTTCAAATGTTCGCTTGTGGCTGCATAAGCTGTCTTTGTATATGTGGCATACTCATAAATACCTCAGGTTTGAAAACAGTAACATTAACTATACCGTTAATAGTATTAAATGGAAAGATACCTATAGTATATTCGATTGTTTCACTCTCTAATTTACTAGCTAAAGCTCAGTAAGGTAATAATAAGAGAGAGGTAAGCAAAACTAAACTAATTTTACTGTGAGAATAGAGAGTTGATAAAAAATCTGTGATAAAATATGTTTAAACACTTCTAGCAATCTATTGAAGGTAAAACATTGATTGCTTATTTTTCATACAAAGCTGTTTTACCAAAAAATGGAACCTTGCTTAGGTATTTTTTTACATATCTTATAGATTTAAATCTATTTACTTTTTTTTCCTGGCTTTTTTTTTAAGAAAAAAACAGCAAGAGAAAATGGTGCGGACAAAGGATTTGGACCTTTATTTATAGGTCATGAGCCTATTATGTTACTGTTACATCAATCCGCATTTATTATGAAGGTGTAGTTAATGTTTATACTTCCCGTGCAATTTCCACTACACGAACCATATTTCGACTTAACACCAATTAAAGTCACGCATACGAAGATTTATCGTAAAATATTACCATCCTTACCTACACACTTCCCCTCATCTGATTTAGTTTGTTGGGTACTCTCAGTAAAGCCGGGAACCTAATTGTTCTAGGATGGATTATCAATAAACCAAACTTATTGCACATACTCCTTTCAGCGCCTGACGAGTGGTTAGTACCCATATGAGATTAAAGCCACCGTGACGTGGTGATTCACGATTACTAGTAATTCCTTTTTCACGCAGTCGATTTACAGACTATAATCTATTTTATATTTTGTTTTGGGGGTTAGCTCCTTTTCGCATTATTGCTTCCCTTTGTCCAAACATATGTGGCACGTCTATAGCCCACAATATTAAGGTCATGATGACTTGTCTTGGTCCCTCTTATCTTATCCAATATAACGGAGAACAACTCTACTAATATTTCATAGAGCTAGGGTTATACGCTTATTTAATGGATCTAACCAAATTCTCACGACATTAGCTGAAGACAGCCGTGCAACGCTTGTAATATCTTATATTACCCCCCTTTATTTAAAGAGGTAAGATACTATTCAAATTGTGGTAAGGTTTTTCGCGGATCATCGAATTAAATAACATACTTCACTACTGGTTTCATATACGGCCTAATGATTTCAGTTCCTGCGTTGCCGCATTACTCTTGAGGTGGAGTGCTTACACTTTCATTTATACACTAACTATCTATTCAGTCTATAACACTCATAATTCTCTGCCTGGACTACTAGGGTATCTAATCCTGTTTGCTCCCCAAGCCTTCGTCCCTTAACGTCAGTTTATACATAGAGGGTTGCCTTCGCCGTTATCCGTTCAATTAGTATCAAAGCATTTCATCTCTACACCAACAGCCCTAATATTTACCTCTCCCATTAAACTCTAGTAAATCTGTTCCCTTTAGAGGCTAGATATACCGTCTAGGTACCCTTTAAACCTAATAAAGATGACTAACACTGGTCTTACTTGTGTTGCCGCGACTGCTGGCACAAGAATTGGTCAAGACCTTTGTGGATAGAAGTTTGTCATTATCAATTATCTATCCAGAACTTTATTTGATTATAAATATACATTCTCCCAAATGGCTGGTTCGGCCGTTAGGCCAGTGACCAATATCCCCCACTGCTGTACAATACATATTGGGATTTTTTCGGGCCCAATGTGGTCAATAAACCTCTCAGTTTTGACTACAAGCTTCAGCTAGTTAAGTAGTTACCTTAACTACTACTTACTTGATAATATCTGTAGTCTCTTAAAGCGAGAGAGAATTCTCTTTTTTTCGGACAAAAAACTCAAAACTAATTAAGCTTAATATCGTAATTATAAGGGATTTAATCCCTTACTTTAAGGAAACCTAAATAAATACTCACCTTTTCACCACTTTACTTTTATCTAATAGTAACGTACGATTAGCATGTGTCAAGCCTTTGGACAGCGTTCAATCAGAGCCATCATCAAACTCAACTAATTTGATTTTTAATCCTAATACATCTTTTTCTCTTCTTCTTTTACTTTTAATGGTAAAAGTATAGAAAAGCCCAATGTAAGTATCGCACTTACTTCTACCGATTACAAAACGGTTGCATTACTTTTATGCTAATCGGGCTAAAAAACTATTCTTTAAGCTGCAAATTATTATCTGTACTAGGAGCAAAAGTTATTTGAAGTTATGCTATTAATTTAAAAAGATATTAATAATAATTATTTATAGTTTCATTATGAAAATGGTTGGTCACTATATTGTGGTACGGATAATAAATACCAAAACTATGTAATCACTTGTGTACTACTAAGTGTATAAACGCTTATTATATAACCACTAGATTTTCATAATTTTCATATTTGGTTTTTAACATATTTAAGTTAATTATTTATTTACATTATTAATCTGTTTTAGACTAATGTTGTAGCATGCGTTAGGACTTGCACCTAAAATTACGATAAAATAATCCCAGTTTTACTTATTAAACTACACTTGCTAAAGCCACAATATTAACCATTATTGTGTGAAAACCCGGACTTCTTCTTTACCTGTTGGACACACTAGAATTATATTCATATTATAATAATTTACTCTCTAGAATGCATCTGAGATTGATAAATTTTGATAATTATCTTTTACTTTCTAGTGTTATTAGATTCTTTGTCAAAAGTGGGTCGACCACATTGACACATTAACAGGTAATGGTCCTTACAGTAGAGATCTATACATTATAAATTTCTACTGCTCGGGTTTTTTGTTCTTGGTAAAAGAACACTTTTTTTTCGATTCCTTATCCTCATATGATCTTTTCTGTTAACTCTCTAAAAACTACAACACCCGTATCTTTTGTTAATCTTTACTTAATATTATATTATGTTATCATCCGGACTCTCTGTAGTAGTTTCTTTAGCTATTTTAGATCATAATTAAGCTATAACCATTTGCAAGTTATCATGTATCTCATGATAATAATACGAAAAACATATGGGGAAATTTTTATGTGTAAAGGGTGGTTATGACATCATATTATAATAATCAATACCAAAGCCGTATAATCTACTCTTTGTAAATCTATGATTTTTAGCTTTTATATGTAATTTTATCCTCCGCAAGCAATCCTGTTTAATATGTTTAATAAACTTATAATTTACTTGTAAATAAGATTATGTGTATTTAAAGTAAAACTATGTAAAAAAAAAAAATATTCAATTGTTAAGTAAAGGGATAAATGTTTATCTACCCTAAAAATACTATTAATTATTTGAATAAATTAAAGTAAATCGTCATCTCTATGAGATATCACTTTATTTTTTTTTGCTTATTAAATATTAGACATAAAGTATATTTTGTTGCTATACACTAATATTATTACGTATTATTGTATATTAAACAATAGAGTGATATTATGATTAGGCTACGTATAATAACAGGAATGCCATCATTAAAGCGAACAATCCTGTAGCTTCTGCAAAAGCAAAACCTAGTATGGCGTAAGAAAATAGTTGTCCTCTTAGAGAAGGATTTCTTGCTACACCTAAAATTAACCCACCGAAAACTACACCTATTCCAATACCAGCACCTATTAATCCTGTTGTAGCTAAACCTGTTCCAATTATTTTTGCAGCTTGTATCATTTTCTTTTTTATTTAGTTTTTGCTCAAAAAAAATTTTTTTTTATTATTGAATTATTAATTTTATACAATGAAATCTAAATACGTAATTTCATGCGAAGCAAGAGGTATAAGTTTATAAGAAAGCGGTAATATTACATAAATAAGCTACAAAATTTAAACCGTTATTAAATATATCATGCCTAGAAAGTAAATATTGCCTGTTTAATAAACAGTCAACTTTATCACCTGTTTGTAAAACGGTTGTTTCAACAATTCAGCTAACTTTTTTATAGACAATCTATTTAACAACAACTAATAGCACATTAAAAAAACATTTTAATCTGTTTTTTTTATTATATCGTTAATGTTCGCAGATTGCCTTTTTGTTAGTTCTTTGTTCTAGTATTTTATTTATATCTAATTAACACCAAAACTGTAATGTTAACGTAAGACCGTTTGTTATTAAACTATATTATATATTACTAATACCAAAAACTGTAATGTTAACGTAAGACCGTTTGTTATTAAACTATATTATATATAACTAATACCAAAACTGTAATGTTAACGCAAAATAGTTTATAAAAAGTTAAATAATAAAACAGTGAGCGCTGAGCAGAAGATGTTTAGTACCCTAAAACACTATAAACTTCAAAAAAAGTACATCAAATACCTTTTTTGTTTTTATCTTTGTCTGAAAGATCATAATATTTTAAATCTAAAAATTTTTCTAAGCCAGACAAAATAAATAATAGTGTAACAAATGCTATTATATTGGAATAAAGAAATACAGATAATAATAATATAATATTTGTTATACAAACAATTAAAATTATATAATTAACTCTATTCATGTAAAAGTATAAAAATACTATTAATATGAATAATAAAGCAATTATTATAAAAGGAAATATAACTAGATACATATAATAATATAAAATGAATTTTAACACTTGATTTGATTTATAATATATGGGTGAAAAAAAAATAACAACACCGTATATTAAGAGATCTTAATTTAAAAATTAAGAGGAAAAACGAAATATGTAAAGTTTCGTATGTACAATAATAGATTAAATAAAGTAATGGAAATTGGTCATAAATTGAGCTAAAATTAAAATAAATTAGCCTATTTTTGTTTATATAAAGTTATATTATTATCGTAGTAATTAAAAATAATGAAAAAAAGGGATAAAAAAATTATTATATTATAGTACGATCAATATTATGCAATTTAGCCTAAACACTTATAAAATTTTGGATTTAAGTTTACAAAAAAAAACTAATAAAGAGATGCAACAACTTTTTAACCATTATTAAACCACCTTTTTAAGGAATAGGTGATTTGAACACCTAACCTTCCGTGTGTAAAACGGTTGCTCTACCAATTGAGCTAATTCCTTTTTATTTTTTAAGAAAAAAAAACCAGGCTCGATATTTACCCTGTATTATAAACCAGAAAAGTAAATAATATAGGCTAAATTAAATTAACCTAGTAAAAAAAAACTTTACAAGACGTTTAAACACTCTGAGTCTGTTAATGTAAAAAATTTTACAAATACAGGAGTATTGTTTAGTCGAACAACCTAAAAAGAAATTATAGCTAGTACTGTTGTAGTTATTACTGATGTACATGTTATTATCTGTGATCCTCATACTCATAATATTATTCCAAAAAAACCTGATCATAGAGAGGCTAATAAAGGTAAAATACGATAATTAAATATCTTTTTTGAACTCTATTGAGACACTTCCTCTTAATCTATAAAATACAGCTAATATATATCGCACAAATTTGTCCTAATATGCCATCAAAGACTAATGAAGAAACCTATAAACTTCTAACTATTTCATTGGTTTGGTTTAGGGCTAAGTTAGATTTAACAGGAGTAGTTTTAAAAGGAGCCAGGATTTCATCCCCAGTTAACATAGTATGCTGGGCGTTTTTTGAGGCTAGTCACAAATTATTTACAGGGTAAACGAATTTACCATCTCTAAACGAAGAACCTTGACCACCAAATAAGTAACCGTCTGTTAATGTAGTTCCCACCATACACGAAACTTTTCTATATAAACCTCCACCACCGTAAGAACCAAGTAAACTAGATCCGTTTGGACGTAACGAATCATAAACGAAAATACCTCTTGAAGTTATTATACCTACTCGATCTACGCTCTCATGATAAATTTCAGTACCTGCTTCTACACGTGCGTATTTTAAATTTATAGGAATATTTCTATCATCAATTACTTCTAATATTCTCATCCTACGTTTTGTAATAACATCCAAAGCAGAGGCAGTTAAAAAAATTATAATAGGTAATAATAATAACTCTAATGGATAGGGATATGAACATATACATACGAATAAATCAAGTAATGGGGATATAATAGGAGATTCTATTAATAATGTTTTTTTCATTAAATAAAGCTGTTTTTTAAAGTGTACTTACTTAGTTATTAGAAAATAAAACTCACGGTGCTAGCTTATTACCATTCTTTTTCTTCTTTAAAACAAGAAAAAGATTATCTAATCTTTTCATTTAGTTTTTAACAAAATTAAATGAAAACATCAAAATTCTTTGAGCAAAAGCCTATACAAATTTTTTCATCTTTTTTCTCATAAAAAATAAAATTCGTAGTATTAGATTACATATATTTAAAAGTATCTTAAGGTAAGCTTCGTCCCTATATGCATTCAGCACTTATCTTTAACCAAGATAGCTTTCCTGCGGTCCTTATATAACAATTATACAAGAGTAATTGCAAATTAAATTAATGTATTTTTAATTAGTCTGTAATTAAATACGAACAAATTTGTTACATATCTATATAAACAACAGGTAAACAAGAGTTTAGGATACCCAACTCCTTTCATACGAAGGGGGCTATCCTTATTTTACTTTAATTTCCTCTAGAAGATAGAAACCATACTGTCTCACGACGTATTTAACCCATCTCGTGGAATTCATTGTGCAATATGGTGTAAAGATTTAATAACCTTAAAGTGTAAGTCTATTACTGTTTATAGGCGAGCAAGTCTATTTACAGAAATGTAACTCTAAACAACAACTCTTTAACCCTTATGATATATATCAAGTAAACATCACCTGTTTAAGGAATAGATGATTTGAACACCTAACCTTCCGTGTGTAAAACGGTTACTACACCAATTGGGCTAATTCCTTTATTAACGGTATTAGCAAATTATTTATAGGATAAGTTTCTCATTTAGTTTTTAACAAAATTAGTACTTTGTACCTGAAAACATCAAAATTCTTTGAGCCAAAGCCTATACAATT
This sequence comes from Teratosphaeria pseudoeucalypti, assembly GCA_013403795.1. Lineage (NCBI taxonomy): Eukaryota > Fungi > Ascomycota > Dothideomycetes > Mycosphaerellales > Teratosphaeriaceae > Teratosphaeria > Teratosphaeria pseudoeucalypti. The sequence goes on along the minus strand of JABBMZ010000132.1, from coordinate 24,585 downwards.
TCCTTTTATCTCTACTCTCCACTTGTTCTATTTTTTCATTTCTTTTTCTTTCAAGAAAAAAAAAAAATAGGTAAAAGTCTAAAACACAAATAAAATAAAATTCGTAATATTATATTACGTATATTTAAGAGTATCTTAAGGTAAGCTTCGTGCCTATATGCATTCAGCACTTATCTTTAACCAACGTGGTTTTTCTGCAGTGCCTATGCTAAGTTATGACTTGGAGTAAACTAGACTATATTTACCATCTTAGCCCTCTTTCCATTACGGAAAGAGTAGGGTTCTCTTAGAGGCCTTCAACGGGCCATCCCCCAATTTCTTTCAGTGGAGCCCACATAAACAACAGATAAACTATAGGTTAGCATACCCAACTCCTTTCGTACGAAGGGGCTATCCTTATTTTACTCTAATTTCCTCTAGAAGATAGAAACCATACTGTCTCACGACGTATTTAACCCAGCTCGTGTAGCTCTTTAATCGACGAACAGTCGAACCCTTCATGACTCCTGCATTCATGTGGATGAGCTAAGCCGACATCGAGGTGCCAAACTGCGCACTCAATTTGTACTCTCTGGCGCAATTAGCCTGTTCAATTTTGTTACCGTAAAGACTTTTTATTCTCTACTTCCACACCTCACGGTATGGTTCAGACTATGTCATCATCTTAAATTTCGTTGAAAAATTATTATGGTAATTTATATTTCATTTCTGGAATAATGTGTGGTCCTGCCAATGATATAAAATTGTCATAATTTTTAATCACTATTATCTTTCTACCCTTATTAGAACGAACTTCACAATAAAAAAAAAATTCTTGTTTAACTCTAGACACATTATTTCAACTTCTTTATTTGTAAAACTTTGAGTATTTAAAACAATAGATTTATTTCTTGAGTTAGGGTTGTAATCCAATTTCCCTCCATCATCCATAAATCAGTAAGCCAATCCTGTCATCCGGACCCCTGTGACCCCCTGAATTGGGGGGTCACAGAAGGGTAGGAGTTAAATGATTTAGAATTAAATTATTTACAATACTTTTTTTGTTGTCAATAATGAGGCTAAACAATTAAATGCTTCATGACTTAAAGTTTGAAATCCTCAATTTATTACTGTGTTACCTTTAGGGCTAACCCTGGTCTTTTTAAACCGAAGGTGTGGTTTTGATATTACTCATTCTCTAAAAAAAGATTGTAAACCTGATTTAAATAAGGTAAGTTCTTATTACCTCACTCAAATTTAATTCTATATGTTTTTCCTCTTTTTTGAGTTTGAATACTTGCATCTCCTAGCCCGGGGAGGGCTTATCCCTCTCCGGGTAAGGACCCGAAGGGGACTAGCATTAAACCTACGCCTGCATTTCATTGCTTTTCACTTAGCTTTTTTAAATACTTTTTGTAATCAATCATTGATTTGCTATTAGGCGATATATTTAATAGTTTGTTTTTGTCAAATTTGTTTGGCATGTTTAAATTTATAATAATAGAGTGTTTTTCTTACCTCAGAATTTATTTTTTCAAGGAAAAAAAAACAGCAAGGATAACCAGATAACTTCTTTCGAACAAGATGTTGGGCGCTCGTGGAAAGATTATTGTTAGTACTACTCACTTTCTAGTCGTTGAACATTCATAATTCTTTTATCTAATATAAAGTACTGAATTATGCTTTGCTTCAAGTTAACTATTGAACTATAGAAATACATACAGATCAAGAGTTTTTCTTGAAATTCACCCAATTTAATTACCACCTATTCACATAGATGGAGGACTAACATGCTTTTAATTAATCCCTAGCGTAGCTTTTTTCAAAAATCCAAGACCTTTCCTTTCTGCATCTTGTGATCATATGCCCCGCTTACGCGACTGATAGACTTGTATGTCAAACAGTAAAGCAAGATTAAGCCATTAAACTTTTCCAGTTGTATCATAGTCATGCAAATAACTTTAAATTATTTGAACAATTAAAAATAACACTTCTCTAAACTAAAATAAAGATTACCTGCATAAACTAAAATAAAGGTTACCTGCATAAAGTAAAATAAAGATTACCTCCACCCGTTTTTACAGTATCGCCCTTAAGTTTCATTCATAGACTTTATATTTTTTCAACTGCTATTTTCCATATAGTTAAAATCTTACTTAAAAATGTAAATAAATCTAACTTAATAGAATTATAATTGAATAAATTACTTTCATCTTTTACATGATAAATTATCGCAAATAAAAATTTAAATACATAATGTAAACTACATTACATATTTATTAGTAAAACTCATGTAAATAAGTTTCACTTTTTAACAAAATAACTTTGGATACACCCAGGTACTTTTTATGGGATCTGTGCCCCGCATAAACTATCCATTAGCAAATGTCTCCTAATTAGCTTTATATTAGGGATCTAAAGTTGTTAATTGCTTTTTCTTTGGGATGAGCAGTCTAGACTAGTCCTCAGGTCACCTCGGGTTAGTCATAAGGGAAACTTAATTAAACCTGGCATCTAAGGCCCTCTTTTGACAAAGTAACCTAATGTATATTGTAAAGTTAGATTACCCTAAACTCTAACCTTAGTCCCAATATTAAATCATTAAATCACTCCGCACTTTCAAACTATAGATTTCAACCCCGAAGCTGTCTAGTTTAAAAAGTCTAGTTTTAAAGCTAAACAGCTGTAGAGTCTAACCCAGGTAAAAAAGTCTCCTACCTTTGACTTTCCTCCCTTTGACTTCTAATAATATGAAAGACTAAGTAAAGGTGTTTCAATTGTATTTCATCAACTACCTTATACGCTACAACTTCTCATTTCATATTCAATAACTAATAATAGTAAAGCTGCATAGGGTCTTCTCGTCTAACTAGAGGTAAACTGTATCTGCACAGTTATTCCAATTTCACTGAGACAATCTTTGAGACAGCTGTTGTATCGTTAAATCATTCATGCAAGACCGCATTTAACGGCCAGGGTATTCCGCTACCTTAGGACCCTCATCGGTAAGGCCGCCATTGATTGGGGTATCCTTCAAAACCAAGCCTAAATTAGCAGACTAAGTAAATTCGTTAACCAGCCAACATAGGGCAGAAATCACACTCAATACTTTGACTTAACGTCTTATGCAAAGTGCTTTGTTTTAATTAAACAGTCGTACAACACCATTCTATGTCTCCTCTTATTAACATATATCTATTAATAATGGCACACCTTATCCCGAAGTTACGGTGTCAATTTGCCGAGTTCCTTGAAGATTGTTATCTCAAACGCCTTTGTATTCTCTACTTGCTCACTTGTGGTAGTATTTAGGTACGGTATCATTCTTTTTTTAGGTGCTTTTCCAGTTCCTTATTTACTCCTAACGAGTAATCTCCCCGTATTAATAAGGACGTTACACCTGTGGGCGGGCAGAACATTAGTTCTCGCCTAGGGTCTAATAGAGAGCACCCCTTCCATATTCGCTCCTTACCCATCGTTAAATCCTTTAGGATAGTATAATAAACTTAGGGGCCGCTAATATTCAATGATTAATACCATAAGCTTAAGGCGAGGGGATTTCCCTTTATCGTTACTCATGCCAGCATTCTCACTTGAGATTCTCTTGTTCGCCTCCAGCTAATCTCCCTCCCCCCTTTCGGGTCTCCCCTCTTTCGAGGGTCCCCTCTTCGGAGTGTCCCCTCTTTCGAGGGGACACTCTTTCAAGTGTCCCCTCTTTCGAGGGGACACTCTTTCGAGGGTCAAGAGTAGTCTGAAGGGATCTTTATAATATTATAAACATTAACTCATAAGATGTACTCAATGTTCTGCTACCCTATAGATAAATAATTTTACGATAAATAATTTTTCAAAATTATTTACCTATAGACAAGATTTCGGTATGTTGTTTTAGATCCGTTAAATTTTAGATGCTTTTAACTTCATAAGGTAAACCAGTGCTCTGTTACGAGGTCTTCAAAAAATGGCCGCTTCTAAGCCTATTTCCTGGTTGTATACGAAAAATACTTCCTCTCTTTCACTTAACAACAATTTTGGAACCTTTAATTCTTGTTCTGGGCTGTTTCCCTTTAGACATACAACCTTATCGTACTATGTCCGAGAGTTCAAAAACCATCATTGCCCTTCCGAGAGCAAATCACCGCTGATAAAGTCTTCACGACCCCCCAATGTATGCAAGCCAGCTTTTATCTTCATGAAAAAATAAGAAAATAAAACTGAAACTTGCCCGGCATTACAATTCTGTACCTGCTATGATGTTATTCAAACCACCTACTTATATAGGTTTCGCAGAAACGGTTTCATCTTTTTAACCATGCCTTCATAAGGTTTAGGTAAAGCTAAGATTATTCTCCTTAAACAGTGATTAATTAAATCACTATCCATTTTCAAATTATTAATACTTTTTTTTTTTCTTAATTCTTCTCCCAAGTACATTTGCAGCTTCTGTTAAACTAGTGTAACTTTTTTCTGTATTTTTCTCTGTATTCTATACACAAACTGCTACACCTAAACAAGTCATACATAATGGTATTAAATAATTCTGCATTCTCTCGAATGAGGCCTGACTATATCTTAAGCATTAACTTTTTTTTTCGTTCAATGCCAACCAACGTTTAGTCGATGAACTGCATTCCATATTATCAAATATGGAACTTGGCTGCGGATTACCCATTTCCTTTCGTGCATCAATTTCGATTTTACCTTACCACGAGTGATTACCTGTGCCACAGATCATGTTACCATGTCTGCTTGGTTGAAATTGCTTTAGGGCGTTCCCGCAATTTGATGGTTTCATTTTTTTTTTGTCTTACAAAAAAAAAATCAGCAGAAGGTTAACTTCCACTTACTGGCATAAACAGTAGCTTAATCTGTTTTTCACCAGCTATCCTAGTCAGTTTTGTCTTTCACTAACTTACCACAATTCTTCGGATATCTTTACAACGATAAACCGTTCGGACTTTTATAATCCTGATCATGGTAAGATCACTAGGCTTCGGGTCTAACATTAGATACTCTTCGTTATTTAACAATTGGTTTATCTGGGAGTTGGTGACTCTTTTACTCATTTCTATTTCATTTTAATCTTACTCTTAAATAACTTTTATTTAAAGTTAATAGTTCTAATTTAAAGTTACTTTTAAATAACTTTAATTTTAAAGTTAATAGTTCTAATTTGAAGTTACTTTTAAATAATTTTAATTTTACTTTGTACTTTTTTCATACCCTTGCTTTCTCTCGCATCTAACATTAACTTGCTGACCCATTATGCAAAAGGTACGCTCTCACTATTTGTTGTTTGCTTGAGCTGCTTATAAAACTACTATTTCTAATACTTCCCTCACGGTACTGTTTCGTTGTCGCTTATATATCATATTTAGCCTTAGAGAAAGGTTTCCCTGTATTCAAATAGAATTATGTTTCCATTTTACTTTAAAGGCTGTTTTGTTTCAATATTTAGTTGAAACAAAATCTCATTTGATTTTTATTCCTGAAGCTACTAAGATATTTCAATTCGCTTCGTTTCATAATGGATTTTTCCAAGGATTTAAGGAAAGTACCCTAAAGGTGAAATCCCTAATTCTTACTCCTGTGATATATAGCCCTCATATCCGTAATAGTTTCTTTATATACTTTAGATCATAAATATGATCAAATGTAATGTTACTTATCATGTCTTGTGTAATACTAATACCAAAAACCTTTTCGGGTTATTATGATTCGAACATAACTTATCCTCAACCCAAATGAGGCGCCTAACCAACCCGGCTCTAACCCGTTTATTTTTTCTCATGAATAAAAAAAAAACTTTATTTTACAGATAAAGTACATCAGAGAATATCCGATTCGAACGGATGTGATCATACTGATCAAATGAGTTTCAAGCTCACCGCCTTAAACCACTCAGCCAATTCTCTTTAATTACTCACTTTGCATGTAATTTAAATTGATTTCTCGACGACTTGAACGTCGAACATATTCTTATCAAAAATACACTTTACCTATTAAGTTAAGAAACCTCATATTTCGTACGTTTTTTTTTTTATTGCGGTTTTGCATGGGAAAAAATGAAAAATAAAATATCAAGAGCACTCAGACTTGAACTGATAATTTGAAGTTTGAAGCTTCCTGTTTTACCTATTAAACTATACTCTTATTATTGATAAGGAGTTATGGTTTTTTTTTTGTACCAGAAAAAAAAATGAAACGGAAAAGAATGGATTTGAACCATCAGGTGCTCATGCACAATATTTAGCAAATATCTCGCCTTACCTATAGCAACTTTTCCCAAGAAACAGATAAACTAATTATAAACTGTAAAGTGTGAATTTTTACCCTACAATTTAAATCGAGTTAAGTCGGCTACGATCCGACATCTCCTTTCTCGACAAGAAAGTACTTTGCCAATTAAGTTATTAACTCTAACACTTGTATTATTACGGCCAATCGAATTTGAATCGATACACGTCGCTTGGAAGGCAACTGGTCTACCATTAACCTATAGCCGTTTTATCTATACTCATACATAGCATAATGAATTCCACGAGCTCGTTTTAATATCTTCTTCGTATAATCCTCAAATAGTCAGTAAAAAAAAAAATTTTTTTTTAATTTTTTTTTTTCTTTAATGATTACTATCTTTATAAATAGATTTACTTATTGCTTTGCACCTATTTTATTTGTATATAGCTAGTTTTTGCTTTCTAGATAAAGATGATATGTATTTATTAAAGTTTAATATTAGTTTAAAAAAACATTACTAATATTAGTATGTGAAGAGAAAGGTGATTTTATTCCTCTAACGCAAAAGATATAGGAAGTTTATATCTTATCTTTGCACTTTTCTCAGGACTATTAGGAACAGCTTTTTCAGTGTTAATAAGACTTGAATTATCTGGACCTGGAGTTCAGTATATTGCTGACAATCAATTATATAACAGTATAATTACTGCTCACGCAATACTAATGATCTTTTTCATGGTAATGCCAGCAATGATAGGAGGTTTTGGAAATTTTTTATTACCCCTATTAGTAGGAGGTCCTGACATGGCAAAAGAAAAAGGGCCGATTGTAGAAAAAAAAAATAATATTTATGTAAATAATAACCTCTTTCAAGAGATTAATAAAAATAGTTATCTAGCCGGTTTATTTGAAGGAGACGGTCTCATTTGAATGCCAAAAGATTCAGCTAAAAAAAAACATAATCCTAGATTTTGTATTACTTTTGGTTTAAAAAATGAACCTCTTGCCAAAAAATTACTAGATATAATACAGTATGGACATATATCTTATAAACCTAAGGATAATGCTTGTGTATTAACAGTTTCTCCAGTAAAGGGTCTTAAAAGGTTAGTTAATTTTTTGAATGGGGAGCTAAGAACCCCAAAGATAGGTCAGCTTTATCTTTTGATAGATTGGCTAAACAGTAACCATGGGTGAAATATTCATAAGTTACCTATTAAGTCAAGTAGTTTAAAAGATGATAGTTGATTAGCCGGTTTTGTAGATGCAGATGGTAGTTTTTCTGTACAACACACTTCTTCGAAAGAAAAATCAGATAGTGGTTCATCTTTTTTCATGCTAGCAAGAAAAAAGAAGAGAAAAGTATCTTGTAGGCTAAGAATAGAACAAAGAATGATAGAACCTATAACTAAATGTAGTTACTTCAATATTATGAATCAGATAGCCGACTTTTTAGGTTGTAATCTTCTTACTAGAAAACAATTATCTACAGGTAATGAATACTATATTTTAGCTGCAAGTAGCCGTAAATCCTTGGTAATTATTATTAATTATTTCGAGAATTTTCCGTTATTTACTTGTAAACACCTAGATTATGTTGATTGAAGTAAAGCAGTTAACTTAATATTAAAGAATGAGCATTATACAGATGATAATATTTTAATAATAGACCAGTTAAAAAGTCAAATGAATAGGGCTAGAACAGAATTTAACTGAGAACACTTACATAAATTACATCTAACGTAAATATTTAATTTTTTTTTATACAAAAAAAGGGAATGCCGTGGAAATTTGTAAAGATTTCTATTATAACTGCGCTATATGCATAGAATTTCTCGAATTGTGGAAGCTAGCTTCCAGTTAACAGATACGTAGACACCTAATTGCAGTAAAGTTCCGACCTACTTATAAATGGGGAGTCTTTATCTGTAAAGTTATAATATAACTGGATTAGTTGTAACACTTGCGTATACATGGGAAGAATGTGCAGGAAACCTACTTGATTTATTGCTTTATCTTTCAGATTATTTCATGAAGAAAGAAAGGAGAATAAATTATTAGTAGGATCCGACCTTTAGGTCGGATCCCACCGGACGTAGGGATCCTCAGAGACTACACGCGTAGCTCCAGTATTAGTACTGGATGAAGACATAGTCCGTCCAGGTAGGAAACTACCTCTACAATGGAGTTTTATTACTAACTTTGTAGGATTAAATGCATATTTTGCTTTTAATCGGTAAAAGATTCCCAAGACTAAATAACATTAGTTTCTGATTACTGCCTCCTAGTTTAGTTTTATTTGTTTTTGCAAGTACAATTGAAAATGGAGCAGGAACAGGTTGAACTCTTAAAATGGACAGGGAGTTATTTTATGGTGACATAAAAAAAGTAAATTCTTCTCGATGCGCGAACCTCTTCAAGTATATATTATATTATGTAATACACGTAGTACACTACTCATGTCTAAATATATTTGAAAATGTAAATAAGACGTATGTAAAAATGTGTACATCATGGAGACAATGCGCCTGAGTAGTAAACAAACGTTTGTTTACTACTCATCAGAGACTTAACGAAGAACATCTTAATATAAAAAATAATCGTGCTTTATTTGAACAATGATTAGTAGGGTTTACAGATGGAGAAGGTAATTTTCATATTTCGCAGCAAGGAACAGGTGAATCTAGTAAATGAGGGCTAAGCTACAAATTAGCTCAATCTAGTTATAATTTAAGAGGGTTAAATTATATAAAAAAACAATTAAAAGTGGGTTCTATAACCAGAGATGGTACTAAAGTACAATATTTTATTAGAGATAGAAAAGCTTTAGAAACTATTGTATTACCTATTTTTGATAAATACCCTCTTTTGACATCAAAGCATTTTGATTATATAAAGTTTAAAAAAGCTTTAGCTGTTCTCAATGATATGTCTTTGACTAAAAAAGATAAAAATATTAAACTTACTTTTATCAAAAAAAGTATCCCTAATATAAATTATATAAGTCCCGCTTGAAATAATGCAAGATTACCTTTAACTAATTTAGACTCAATTAACAATGTTATGAGTAAAAGTTGATTAGTGGGATTTATTGAAGCAGAGGGTAGTTTCTACCTTGTTAGTAAAGACACTACTAAAATAGTACATGGATTTGGTTTAACACAAAAATTAGATAAAATAGTACTAGAAGCTATTGGTATTAAATTACATATCAAAACTAAAGTTAGATATAAGGAATTACATAATTACTATATTTTAGATACTACTAATTCTAGAGCTATTGAAAATATTATAGATTTTTTTAAAAATACAATGAAAGGAGTAAAATCTTTAGAATATAGAATATGATCTAGATCATATATTAAAAATAAAGGTGACTTTAATAAATTGTTTAATATAAGAAATTTTATAAGAAAGTTGCGAAAAACAAATACTGATTAGCTATTTATTTTTTTTTATTTAAGATGAAGGTATAGTCCGAACAGTGTAGAAATACACTGCGCATAACGATAGTTTATAGCTGTTTAAATATTTTTAAGTTTAAACCGCTAAAATGAGGTTATCAACAAAATTGTTATCCACCATTATCAGGAATACAAAGTCACAGTGGACCAAGTGTAGACTTGGCCATATTTGCTTTACATCTTTCAGGGATAAGTAGTCTACTGGGAGCAATGAACTTAATTTCAAAATCAAAATGACACGTATCTGTTTTCAAGAGTTTAAAAACCTCAATGAGCTTTAAACTGATATTTAATAAATCTTATTCTAGTTCGAATAAATCTAAGCCTAACAAAGCAAAGTGCTCGAATACTAATAATAATACGGGTAACAATGACCTAGGTAAACCTGATAAAAAGCCTAAACTTGATAATAAATGAAAAATTATTTTAGGTAGAACTGGTTTAAATAAACATAGTCATGTTATAGCATTTGAACAACTTAATAGCGATAAAGTTGTAACTGCTGAAAAAATCAATGAAATATTAGCTTATTGTAATATTACAATAACTGATGAAAAACTTAAGGATCTAATTAATACACCTGGGTTTATAATAACAAATTTAAATAATAAAAAGATAACTAAGAAAGTTCTTAAAGATAAACTCGGAATACCTAACGGAAAACAAAGAATTCCAGGTATATATATATTTACACACCTAACGACAGGTAGAAGATATGTAGGTTCCTCTTCGGAGTTAGCTTTTAGATTAAATGGTTATATTAACCTTACACATAGAAAAAGTGGTTTACTGATTCCTTTATTAAAAAAAGAAAAGTTAAAAAATTTTTCTTTAGAAATCTTTCCGTTTTATAATAATTACACAAAAGGTTCAGAAATAGTATTAGAACAATACTATTTATTAGATTCTAGTTTTACTTTGAATACTATTAGAGTAGCAAATAATCCTAGTGGATCAAATGCAAAAACTTTATATATGTTCAATAGAGATATGTCCATATTATACTACAGTTCTAATCAACAAGTTGATTTTATTAGAAAATTTAATATTCATCATTCGACATTTAGTAAACATTTAAAAAATAAAACTTACTATTTAGGTAAATATCTTTTTTTAAGAGAGCCTGTTTTAACAGCTAAAGTTAAAGATATGGCTGAATCAGACTTATTTTCAATGTTAGAAAAAGACAGATTAAAATATAATATTAATAAACCTTTAAATGGTTTAGCTAGATCTGTTAGATTAACAAATATTAGTACAAAAGATAATATTACTTTACCTAGTTTAGGAAAATGTATAGAATATTTAAGAAACAAAGGTTTACCCGCTAATCAAGTAACATTGATTAAATATATTAATTCAGGAAAAGCTTATCACGGACATGTATATAAGTTCGTGTAAAAAACAAATACTTACCAATGGGGTTCATATAAAAATTCTAACTATATGCTGGAACAGCTTAGTGTCTATAAGTACTGTAATTATAAAGTAAAAATCTTATAGGCTATGCTCAATCAGCAGGAAACCAACAAGTATGTCTAGTTACATACTTTAGTAGGATCCTCAGAGACTACACGTTAGACACCGTATTTAACATACGCTGAAGATATAGTCCACTATATAAATAATTAAATTATTTATAGTGTCATTACAACAATCTTAAATATGAGAGCACCAGGTATAAGACTACACAAACTGGCTTTATTCGGGTGAGCAGTAGTAATTACAGCAGTGTTATTATTACTTTCATTGCCTGTACTTGCTGGGGGAATCACAATGGTACTAACTGACAGAAATTTTAATACTTCATTCTTCGAAGTAGCTGGAGGAGGTGATCCTATCCTATACCAGCATCTTTTTTGATTTTTTGGTCAAACATTGGAATGGCCCTATTTAAAAGTAATTTTAAATACGTATTGCGCTATATGCTGGAAACATCTGCAGTTTATGGGTACTAATGATATAAGTCTTGGCTTAAGCCAAGCCTTCATGGTTAAAATCCCTATTACTCACAAATGTAATCAGCAGGTAACCAATGATAGAAAATACTCTTCTCATCTAGTAGGAACCTCAGAGACTACACGCGCAACATCTTTTACTTCAAATGATATTTATTTCAACCAATGATTAGCAGGCCTTATAGATGGTGATGGTAGTTTGCAAGTTAGTAAGAAAGGATATACTAGTTGTGAAATTACGGTTGCCCTTGCAGATGAACGGTTATTACGTGTTATTCAAGATAAACTGGGTGGTTCTATTAAACCACGAGCAGGTGTTCAAGCTATACGTTGACGTTTACACAATAAATCAGGTATGGTGGATTTGGTAAATCGTATAAATGGATATATTAGACACACTAGCCGGTTAGTTCAACTTAATCGAGTATGTACTGTGTTAAATATGCCAGTTTTAAATTGCGATACTCTACATGATAAACATGGGTGGTTTGCTGGTTTTTTTGATGCTGAGGGTGCGGTGGGTTATTATTATAAAGGGGATAGTCAACCCCAGTTAACTATATCAGTAACAAACAAGTTGTATGTAGATGTTGTTCCTTTTATCGCTCATTTTGGTGGAGCGATATACTTTGATAAAGCACAAAATGGTTACTATAAATGAAGTATACAGTCAGAGGAAAATCTCGCAGTTTTTTTTAAGTATATTAAGGTGTGCCAACCAAAATCCATTAAACGTAATCGTTTATTCTTAATTAAGGAATATTATCACTTGTTTAAACTCAAAGCTTATAAAGCTCCAGAACATACCATACTGCATAAATCTTGGAATAACTTTAACAAAAAATGAAATAATTTGTAATTAAAAAGATGAAGATATAGTCCTATTATATATTAAATTAATGCTTATAGAATGAGAACATAAAAACTTTTACTGCTGTGCGGTACCTGTGCTACCTAGTTCAGCTTTCAATAATTTAATGGTTACTGCTCTTATTGAAGACTTGAAAACTAGGGAACAAAGAAAAAAAAAATTATTTGAAAGTGACTACTCCAGAATTATGGCCGCTATTTTGCCTCATTATTACTCCTACAATCAATATTTCACTATAGCTCCTGAAATATGATCGGATGAATTGGTTAAACCTGATTTTACCATATGCAGAACCAATTTAAATCGAAATGGACCTATAGGTTATGGTCATTCTATACCGGTTCTCTTAGTAGAATGTAAAAAAAGGGGAGCCGTTTCATGATGAGTATTGGTAGAAAAGCAATTGTGATCTCAAGCAGATTCTTTAAAAAATGAAGATGGTAAATTTTGGGTTGTAGCACAAATAGGATTTAAAGTGTGTTTTTTCCATTTTAATATCTTAGATTATCTGGATTCTAAAACATACAGAAATTTCTCTCCGTTAAATTTAAATAAATGATCGGAGGAGGACCTACAGTTTCTACAGATAAACTATCTATCTGAAAGTATAGGCTCTACTGACGTAATACAAGTCATAGAGTGAAGATTAGATGATCCAAGTCATCATTCTCATATCCATAATATGTTTTTACATGTATATAACAATAAGCCTTAATAATATTATATATAGCATCCCGAGGTTTACATATTAATTATACCTGGTTTTGGTATAATCAGTACTACAATATCTGCAAGTTCTAATAAATCCGTATTCGGATATTTAGGGATTAATAAGCCTTGAGCAAGCTTAAACTAGTCCATCAGTGCCAAACTCCGGGGAACCCCTAAAGAATTAGATACTAACCAAATTATAGAAATGTTTTTTGGGGCTATGGGTAATTCCTTAGAGATAGTAACAAGTCTAATTATGATCGAAAGAGAAATGGGCAATCGCGGATCTAAATCAAACGTGAATTTATTCTTCTTATTTGCGTTTGTAAAAGAGCAACGAGCAGACGGTACTGGATTCATTTATTTTTCTTAAATGAATTTAAGGTGTGTTCTTAGAGCCTTTGAAAAAAGGTATAATAATAATTTGTTTTTACATATTCGTACAAACTAGGATTAAATTTTATCTCTTTTAAACAAATAAACTATTATTATTTAAATGACTCAAACAGCTCAGCCTATAATTAATTGTTACATTTTTCTCTTATTCGCTCGTTTAATAAGCAATGATTATTATTATATACGCGATTTATACCTGAGGATATCACTAACCTGGGAAGGTAAGTTTTTGTAGGAGAAACGTGATTGGAGGTGTGCTTGCCCCTCGCCTGCCAAAATAAATCTAAGCTATAATAAAGCTGTATAGTATGCTTATTAAACAAAAAATTTTATTAGTTAAACCAAACGCAACAATATACACACTCCTACTCTGAAAAAAAAAATATATTTTTATTTCACCTTTTTCAACTTCAGCCTCAAGAGCAGTTGATAATGATAATTCATGGGAAAATACAGATTCATTATACGTACCTCCTGTGGACAAAAACAAGTCTAATGAGGAGTTGCGTAATGAATTATTAAAAAATAAAAATAGTTCTATAGAAGCGATGCAAAAATATAAAGACTCTTTACATTATGAAGCCCAAAAAGCTCGTAATGCATGTTATTCTGTTTGAAACCAGTATAAATACAATATTTCTGAGGAAGTATTAGATAAGGAAGATAGGGATCTTCCTGATAAAAATAAATTTAAAAACCTACTTCCTTCTAATCCTTCGGATGAAGAAAAAAGTTTAGCTTCCATATCAAATCAATTGGAAACACTTAAAAATTATAATGTAAAATTACAACTTCTAAAAAATTCGCAAGGTCTAGAAAGTTCGCCAGGATTTTCTCAGATGTTAGAATATAGACTTAACAATAATTTAAGTAGAAACAATAAGGTCTTTGAAAATCTTGAACAAACTGCTAATTTAATAGCAAAAAACAGTAAAGCTAACAATGACATAAGAAATGAATTGCAAACTAGAAAAGAACATTTAACCCCAGATCTGAGTAGTTTAGATACCGAAATGCCAGAACATTTTGGTCCAGAATCAGATTAAACTTATAATAAACCCATGATATATATAATCATCTATCTACGGTTTATAATGTAACAAAAATATTGGCAAAAGTTTGATAACACGGGTATACGCTATGATGTCTATTGGTGTATTAGGATTTGTAGTGTGAAGTTGAGTTTTGGCTTCACCCCATAGTGATATGGGTTCATATAATTTTGCTATATGCTGGAACAGTTTAGTGCTAATTGGTACCTTGTATGGTAAAAATCTAATTGGCTATACTCTATCAGCAGGCAATCTGTACCTATACTCACAACAGAGTAATACACAGAGCGCCTCAGAGACTACACGCAAAACATCTTTTAATTTTTCATTTTTTCGTCAATACTATAAAACTATCTTTAGCAATTCATGTAATTTTAATGATAACTGATTAAGATGATTTATTGGGTTCGTAGAAGGAGACGGTGCGATCCAGACTTATGAAAATGGTACCAGAATGGGTTTTGTTCTTACCCAAAAGGAAAGCGCAATTCTTTATCACATACATAATAAATTAGGTATTGGTAAAGTTAAGCATTTTCCACAAGGAACCTGCGGGAACAAGAACGGTTTTTACAGACTAATGGTAGACAATTCTTCGCATATTCTTCTGCTGGCTTTTTTATTTAATGGTAATTTGGCTATTTCTCACAGAATACAACAAATATCTTTATGAAAAAATAGTAAGTTTGGGCATAATACTATTAAACTGATTACTAGTCCTGTATGTGTTACATTAAGAGATGATTGACTTTCTGGTTTTACATTTATTTTTTTTTTCTTCAAATCTTGAATAAAAAAAAAAAATTAGCAGAAGGGTGTTTTAATGTATCAGTAAGGCATAATGTAAGATACTCATTAAATAAGGTTATAAGAATGCGTTATTTACTTGATCAGAAAGATGAAAAAATTCTTCTTGTAATACATAACCTTTTTGGTCATGGTAAGGTTACTCTTAGACCTAAAACTAATGGCATCTATCGTTATACTGTTACAGGATTCAAATCAATGAGTGGTATTATAACTTACTTTAGAGAATATCCTTTACTTACTAAAAAAGAAAGCTCGTTTAAAAAGTGATTACTTATACATAATATTGTTTCTGATAAATTACATCTTAGTGAGCAAGGATTGATTAAAGTAATTGCATTGCAAAAACAGATTAATATAGAAAATAGCTTGACGAAAAAAACAGGATGCGCCCATCCTTAAGGTTTAAAAGATGAAGATATAGTCCGATTCTTCTTGTGAAAGAAGCGCTTATTTATTATTTTTTTTTATTCTTTGAAAAATTATGACAATAAAAGCGGGTAGATATGAAGAATATTTGCTAACGATTTGCATCACATGTATTCAGTAGGTCTAGACGTGGATAAACTTGTGTTCACGGTAAAAATCTTGCTATATGCTGGAAACTCCTATTTAAACAGTCCACTCGTATTTATTACGCTCGGAACAATCTATTTATTTTTCTTTTTTTTCGATAAAGAATTAGGACAATCAGCAGGAAACTTTGGTTTTAGTACAAAAGTTGCTAAAAATACATCCAATAAATTTACAGAATTACCTTTAATTTCTGTACATGTACCCAAACACAAAACCATTCTTACTGATAATGAGTTTGGCTACTTTTTATCAGGACTGATAGAAGGAGATGGCCGGTTCGGCTATAAACAATTACATATAATCTTTGCTGAACAAGATACTTCGTTAGCATATTATGTTAAAAAAAGAATCGGTTATGGTAATGTTTCTAAAATAAAAGCTAAAAAAGCCGTTACATATATTTGTAAAAATACAAAAGGTTTATCAATTATATTATCTCTGATTAACGGAAAACTAGTGAGTAATTACAAATACGAACAGTTACTTAAACATGATTATAACAATCTTTTTGATATTATAATTAAATTACCGTTAAAAACTTTAAGCTTAGATAATTATTGATTGGCTGGTTTTACTCAGGCTAAAGGTTGTTTTCATATTAGCGTCATTAATAGTAAAACACGCAATGAAATAGGTAATAGTGTTAAACTAGAATATTCACTAAAGCAAAATGATAAACTTGTTTTAAATTTATTGTTTGATAAATTTAAAATGGGTAACCTTTCTCAAGAGAGCTCTGGCATCTGATGTTACAAAAGTACAGAGTTTAAAACCGCAGCTAGTTTAATTAACTATTTCGATAAATTTAATTTGTTTGCGGGCAAATACTTAAGTTATCTTAAATTTAGAAAAGTTTACATTATGGTAAGTGAAGGTAAACATTTGGAAGAAAAAGGAATAAAAAAAATACAGAAAAAAAGTAAATCTATCACACCTTTATAGAATTACTCGTGATCTTTTCATTTATTAAAAGTATTGCAACCAAAGGATCCTCAGAGACAAGTACGCAAGAGGTTTAGTATTAGACTAAATCAAGATACTGTCCATACGAAAAAAAACTTTTCGTTAGCTCAAATTTCTTGTTTTACCTTTATGATGTTTTACCTTTCGTATAAAGGTAAAACAAGGAAAGGTAAAACAAGAAAAAGGAAAAAAAAAAGACAAGAGCTTACTTTACTGCCGCAACATTAATTATTGCCGTTCCAACTGGAATAAAAATCTTTAGTTGGTTGGCGACTTGTTACGGTGGATCTCTTCACTTAACTCCATCTATGCTTTTTGCATTAGGATTTGTGTTTATGTTCACCATAGGGGGTTTATCAGGTGTCGTTTTAGCGAACGCATCTTTAGATATTGCATTCCACGATAAAAGTATTAACAAAAAAACAGAAAAAAAGGAAATAAAAAAAGACTCACTAAATGTAAATAATTTAACCATTAAAGATAAAACATACATAGAACAATTTTTTGTAGGACTGTTAGAAGGAGATGGTACTATTACAAGTAATTTAAACTCAAATAAATCAAATAATATTATCATACGTATAATTATATCTTTAGATAATAAGACAGAAAATTTTTATATGCTTAATTTAATAAAAGAGACTATAGGTGGCAGAGTAGTTATCGAAAGAAATGATCGTTATGTTACATGAATAGCTAGTAATAAAAATGATTTAGCCAAAGTTTTTGCAGTATTAGCTAAATATCCTTTATTAACTTCAAGAAAACAATGTCAATTAGAATTTGTTAAGAATTGTTTGTTGAAAAAAGAGATTAAAAATTTCATTTTTAACAGAAATAATAAATATAGTAATAAGAAAGAACTTTTGCAAGACATGGCCAAAAAAGAGTTTCCCTCCTATTTTCCTATGTGATTATCAGGTTTTGTAGAAGCAGAAGGAAATTTTAGTTTGGTGTTTAATGAAAAAGGTCACTTGAGAAAAAGTGCTTTTACTATAGGACAAAACGATGAACTGCATGTTCTTGAATGAATAAAGTTGTATTTTAATAGTAATAACGCCATTCTAAAAGATAAACCTAAAAAAGGCGGAAATTTTTTTTATTACAGGTTTTACTTATATAATGCTCAATCTAGATACCTTTTATTTGAACATTTTAAAACCTATCCTTTATTAGGTTACAAAAAAGTTTCTTATGAAAAGTTTTTTAATCATCATAATTCAGCGTAAGTGTTTAAACACTCTTTTTTTTACTGTTTATTGCTAATAGATGTGTCGTGTTGTCACATTGCTTGATTAAACTTAACCTTAGTATATCCTTTTACTAAATTAGGATTTAATCCGTAATACATAATTAATTTATGTGTTGCGAACGGGGAAAGTTATAATACGTATATTAATGCATATACATAACGACTGTATTGTAATCAATCCCGTGGGTTTATAATTTAGACATAGCACGAAAGGTTTAATATCTAAATTATCGATCTGTAGAGACTATACGCAGTGTATTTAATCTGGTAGTTAAATTACCAGACTAATAAAGAGATAGTCCGATCCCCTAATAAATTGTTTACATTTAGTCTAAATTAAAACATATAAATAGGGTTAAACAGACTTATTACGTCGTAGCTCAAATGGGCCTAAATAATTTGTCTTCTTTTAATTATTTAGCTACCGACTATATGCTGGAAACTGTATTTTTTGCATGTTGTTTACTGTTAATTAATATGATTTATCTTCTTTTTTTTCTTTTCTTTTCAAAGAAAAAAAACACACTAGATGCTAATAGGAATAACACTCCTTTTAACAGTGAAAATAACAATATCGCAATAGGAAATAATCTTATAAATACACAATCAGCAGAAAACTGTAAAGGATTCTCAGAGACTGCACGTCGGTTATCAGATAAAGAAGATTATACTTTTTGAAGTTGATTTGCAGGTGTACTAGATGGAGACGGTAATTTTGATATTAGAAAAAACCACAAAGGTACGGAAAAAGTGCTTAAACAAATTAGGATAAAATTACATAACAGAGATATTAGAATATTAACTCGTATACAAAATCATTTACATATAGGAAGAATTAGAGCTGATAGAAAAAAGCCCTACTCTATCTATATAGTTTCTACTAAAGAATCTATGGATTATATTTTAAATAATGTTAATGGTCTTATCAGGTTAAAAGTTCCTTCATTCAAGGAATCATGTTTATTATTTAATATAAATTATATTGAACCTAACTACAATATACCTGTATACGATCCTTATTTATCAGGTTTAGTAGATACAGATGGTAGTATAGTATTTAATTATTCTGGTAACAGAATAGAATGTAATCTAGAATTTAAATATAGTGAGTATAGTTCAAAATTAAATTTAAACAACGTTATCCCTAATTCAAAGCCATATATCGTAAAACGTGAAAAGTCGTCTACAGTACAAGGACCTAAGTCTTTTACATCTATTGCATACAAATTTCAAAATGTTAATAGCATGTTATTTATATATGATTATTTCATGCGGAATAGATTATATTCTGATATGAAATATTATAGAGTTAGTAAAATTAAATCTTTTATACAGATCAGAAAATACAAAACGTCGCCTATGCATAGTCTAGAGCACAAAATATATTATGACTTTTTAATTGATCTTATTAAATATGAAAACCCTTTATGATACAAGGTGCCTTTCATTAGTAAATATCTAACCCACTGTAAATAAATTGCTATTACTGATAATGATACAGTCCAGATAAAAAAGAAAATGGCATATATATTTTATCTTAGATTTTTTTTTCCGTGTCGTTTTTTTTCTTCTCATGTTTTCACTTGGGTTGTTTTTAATGGCATGAGAAAAAATGAAGGCAAGAAAAATAAAGATATTTATAGAATATTATACGCTATAAATTGCATTTTCACTACGTTTTAAGTATGGGTGCTGTATTTGCATTATTCAGTGGATGATATTTCTGAATACCAAAAATATTAGGATTAAATTACAATGTTGTTTTAGGTAAAGTTCACTTCTGAATTTTATTTTTAGGTGTGAATTTAACTTTTTTTCCTCAACACTTTTTAGGATTACAAGGAATGCCTAGAAGAATTAGTGACTATCCTGATGCTTTTGCAGGATGAAACCTTATAAGTAGTTTTGGGTCAATAATTTCAGTAGTAGCTACTTGATTATACCTAAATATTGTTTACAACCAATTAGTTTATGGTAAAAGTGTTAACAGAGATCCATTTTTAACTCCTCATTTCCACACTGATCTTTTACAAGCTCTGTTAACTAGAGCATACAGTAGTTTAGAATGGTGTCTTAACAGTCCCCCTAAACCTCATTCTTTCTTCACCTTACCTAAAACAAGTTTATGACCTTTTACAGTATATGGTGGTGCAAATGCTGTTGCGCCTAAAATACTAGGTCATACTTTATGAGGCCATCAGGTGATTGGAGTTAAAGTAGAAGCATACACCTATTACTGTATGGAAGTATCAAGATTATATCTAGAATGTCCTCTTACAGGTGCTATTCATCAAGGGCCTGATTACACTTCTGCAATATTATATCTTTGTACCTTATTATAGTTTAGAGTGATGTCTTAGCAGTCCCCCTAAACCTCACGCTTTCCTGAGCTTTTATTAATTCTTGATAGATTAAAAAACGGTTAAAAATCTGTAGCTTATCTCTGTAAATATACTCTATTACTTATAAACAGTAATAGACTTATCTCTTAAGGTTATTAAGTGTTTACACCATATTGTATAAAACTAATAGTTGAACAGTAAAAAAATTTTTTTTTAAGCAAAAACTAAATAAAACAAAAAATAAATGATAATTATGTTTATTATATACATGCTGCGTCTTCACGATATAACTAGCTTTTTTTGTAAGGTTTTCTGAAAAAAATACGATCAGTTAACTTATTTTGGAGCTATATGCGCCGTATCTTCATTTCTTAGTAAAATAATTAATATTAACAATTTAAACATAATATCTTATCTTTTATTTTTAGGAGGTTTTATGTTATTTATTACTATTATATGTAAATTTAGTTTAGAGGAAATAATAATTATTGTAGGTTTTTCTCTATTTGCATTGTTTATACTAATACCTGTGTTAGGTATGCTAGCTTGTTATCTGGGTCTACTTGAACTTAGTCTCCCTGTATTGTATTGTAGCCAATGTGTAGTAGAAGTAAATGGTAAACCTTGCACAATGATAAGACCTTTAAAGGAGTGAATGCTCCTTCCATTTCCTTATCATCCAATAATTCCTCTAACCATGAGCGAGAGGGACGTAAGAGTGTCTGACTTAAGAAACCTTAATATGGTCTTATCTTATAAAAAAATTCCTACCGAATTACGTGTAATGATGATAAAACATTTACCTCTACACCATTAATTTTTAGGATATTACACTCTACTGCATAAAACTAATAGTTCAATAATAAAAAAATTTTTTTTAGCAAAAACTAAATAAAAAAGAAAATGATTAAAAATAATTGGAACAGGTTTAGATACAACAGGATTAATAGGTGCTGGTATTGGAATAGGTGTATTTTTTGGGGGATTAATTTTAGGTGTTGCATCTTTAACAGGGCAACTATTTTCTTATGCCATACTAGGTTTTGCTTTTGCAGAAGCTACAGGATTGTTCGCTTTAATGATGGCATTCTTGTTATTATACGTAGCCTAATCATAATATCACTCTATTGTTTAATATGCAATAATACGTAATAATTTTTTATCTCTTTTACATATAATATTTAATAAGAAAAAAAATAAAGTGATAGATAAGAGAGATCGCGGTTTATTTTAAATTATGTGAATAATTAATAATCTTTTTATGGTAAATAAACATTTATCCCTTTACTTAACAATTGAATATTAGAGATTACATAGTTTTATTTAATCTTATTTAATATTTAATTATTAGTCAATTAAATATATTAAGCAGAACATGAAATTACGTATAAAACACAGCTTCACAAAATATCATAGATTTACAAAGAGGAGAGAATACGATTATTATATTAATTATGTATAATATAATCTCATAATGACTCTAGACACATCAACAATTTGCCATATGGTTTTTGTATTAGTCTAATGAGATACACGATAACTTGCATTGCATTTGATCGTATATATGATCTGAAGTATATAAATAAACTATTACACAGATGAGTAGGGATAATAACATAACGATATAATATTAGGAAATTATTAACAAAAGATACAAGTGTTGTAGTTTTTAGAGATTAGTATTATAAAATACATGATAAGTAACTTAGTATTTGATGATATTTATGATGTAAAGTATATAAAAAACTATTACGGAGATGAGGTAAAAAAAATAATATTTTTCTTAAAGATATTCGAATATTACTATAGGTAGGCAAGGTGAACTTAATATTCGCTCATAAATACCCCTGTATAACATAATTAAGATATTATGTTTATTGTAGATCTCTCTTTTTTTGTTAGAAAGTTTCATAATATAATGCTTAAAAGATAGCACGTTAAGTTTAAAAATATATGTTTAGATGATATTTTCTTTATAACTTATTAGCTTAAACCTTCTAATTAAGTTAAGGTGTATCTAATTTATCATCCATATACTCTAAATAAAATAAAATGCCTCAATTAGTTCCATTTTATTTCATTAATCAAGTAACATTTACTTTTTTAGTAATTGTTTTATTAATACACGTTTTATCTGCTTACGTACTTCCTAGATTTCTACGTTTATTCTCTACACGCCTTTTTATAAGTAAATTATAATTACTTCTAATTTATTTAATCAATTTTTATTGATCGGTTTTCTTTATCGCTTAAGTAATAACATTACTTAGCTTTTATTTTAACAAATATGCGTTTTACATAAAATATGCACGAATTTACAAACATTAACAGTTCTTTAGATCAATTTGTAATAAGTGATGCATTAAGCCTAAATATGGACGAATTTATAAACATTAACAGTCCTTTAGATCAATTTGAAATAAGGGATCTATTAAGCATAAATGCTCCTGTATTAGGAAATTTATCATTATCTTTAACTAATATCGGGCTGTACTTAACTATCGCAGGTTACTTGATCTTAACTTTAAGCGTTTTGTCTGATAACAATAAAAAAATAATACCTAACTCATGAACTCTTTACCAAGAAACTATATACGCAACTGTACACAGTATAGTAGTAAGTCAAATAAACGAAAAAAGAGGACAAGCTTATTTCCCATTCATGTACGTGTTATTTTTATTTATATTGGTAAACAATTTAATAGGATTGACACCTTACAGTTTTGCTCCTACAAGTCATTTTGTATTAACTTTTTCACTTAGTTTCACAATTGTTTTAGGAGCTACAATATTAGGTTTAACTAGACATGGGCTTAAATTCTTTTCTTTATTTGTACCTTCTGGATGCCCTTTAGGTTTACTTCCTTTATTAGTATTAATAGAATTTATCTCTTATCTAGCTAGAAATGTTTCTTTAGGCTTAAGATTAGCTGCAAACATATTATCTGGTCACATGCTTTTAAATATTTTAAGCGGATTCACTTACAATATAATGAACTCAGGAATAGTTTTCTTCTTCCTAGGACTATTACCCTTAGCTTTCATTATTGCCTTTTCTGGTTTAGAACTAGGAATAGCGTTTATTCAAGCTCAGGTTTTTGTTGTGCTTTCATGTTCTTATATTAGAGATGCTTTAGAATTACATTAATTATGACAGGTATTAACGAAACTCTATTTAATTTTAATTTATTTTATAACTTAGATCTAGATTCTTTCTTTACATTAGTAGAATCACTTTTTTCTATACATTGTGAAACACCCTTTGATATGGAAGCTTATGCAGTAATTATTTTACTTATGACAATTTTAATAGTTGTCATACTATATGGAAATAATATACGCACTTTACATCTTTGTAAATTTAACATGATTACACAGCTTTTTCTAATAGCAGTATTATGATTTAACTTAAATAATCTACACACTCTAGTTATTTTAAAATTTAACATGATTACATGGTTTTTTCTAATATGAGTATTTAATTTAAAAAACATGCTCCTAATCCTTATTTGTATATTACAAATGGTTATTTGTAATATAATATTACGTTCTTTATTAGGCTTTGATGATATACTAGGACAAGCATACGCTATATATATAATAGCACTAGCTGGGGCAGAATCTGCCATAGGGCTAAGTATGTTAGTCGCATTTTATAGATTAAGTGGAAGTACAATATTTAACAGTAGAAATTAAAATGAGTCATAGATTTATATCCCCATACCAATTTAAGGTAAAAATAGGTCGTTCTCCTAGAGCACTAGAAAGAAAAAGACTTTTAATGAAGCCTAATTTGTTTAACGAATTCAGTACATCAACTGCCTTATTGTCTGATAACGAGTCTAACAACTCAAGCGTGCCAA
This sequence comes from Teratosphaeria pseudoeucalypti, assembly GCA_013403795.1. Taxonomy (NCBI): domain Eukaryota; kingdom Fungi; phylum Ascomycota; class Dothideomycetes; order Mycosphaerellales; family Teratosphaeriaceae; genus Teratosphaeria; species Teratosphaeria pseudoeucalypti. The sequence goes on along the minus strand of JABBMZ010000132.1, from coordinate 111 downwards.
ATAGCCCTCAGAGTTCTAATGGGGAAGATATTGACAGGACTAAAGCAATAGCTGCCAAATTTAAGACGCGTGAGCAAATAGAAGGTTATTTTACAAGAAAGCAAGAATCAA
>JABBMZ010000131.1:0-77204 GCA_013403795.1 Teratosphaeria pseudoeucalypti | reverse complement strand
TTAAGAAGGCGAAGAATAGGTCTAGTTAGAGTAAGTTACGACTAGGCAAGAAGGACAAGAAGCATTCTAATAAGAGTAAGAGTAAGCGGAAGTACAAAAAGGGTAAGGTATATATAGCTAAAGCTAGCGTATTATTATCTAGCGACTCTGATTTAGAGTGCTCGAGTTCCTCTAAGAGCTCGGACTCCTCTAATAACAAGAGTAAAGACGAGTACAAGTTAGTAGAAGCTACGGCCGATTATAAAGGCAAGCTTCTATAAGGTGCGATTCTCCTTAACTCTAGCGTATTAGCCTATATATCTAATAACAAGAATCTCTTTAGGAGGCTAAACCCGACTAGTCTAAGAAGAATAAAGGTCGGGGGTAGCTTCTTAAAGAGTAGATATAGGGGTACGATAGAAGTCTCTAATACGTTTAGAGGAAGTCTTATAGTACCTACGTTTTATATTCCGAACCTAGGTATTACTCTAATCTTAGGTTAAAAGCTTATCTAGGAATTCGATTTAGTCAGAATAATGCTTCCTAATACGTTCTATATAGTAAACTCGAACATCGATCCGGTTCTTAAATATTGTTCTTACTACGGTGTCTATTAACTCTAGAAAGTCTATAGTACCCTAGTCCCTTAGACTAACGAAGTAGAGAATAGAGTAGAGTCTCTACTTACTCTAATAGCAGATGTAGATAACTCTAACTAAGCCGCGTATAAACTCTACAATCTCTAGTATTGTCGCTTCTTATACTATAGCATATCTAAGCTAAGATCCCTTTATAAGGTTACTACGCTAAAGAACCTAGTACCTGTCGTCGATAGCTTTAACTACAAGATATATAGAATTACTAATATAAAGAGAAAGTAGGGAAAGGTAACTAACCGAAAGCGTTAGATCCTTAAACTTATCTTACTTAATGTCTGTAGTCCCTTACTACTATCGAGGGAAGGGTATAGGTACTTCCTTATTATTGTCGACAATTACTCGCGAAAAGTATAGGCGTACCCCCTTAAGAAGAAGTCGTACTCGGCTAAAGTACTTCGACGTTAGCGAAAGAAGGTTAAGCTTTAGACTAATAGCTTAAAGCCTAAGATAGTAAGAAGTAATAATATAGGTAAACTCCTATCTATTCTAAAGGAATAGGAGTTAGAGTATAGTATAGAGCTTAACCTAACTAAAGCGTACGACTCTAGGGCGAATAGCATTGCTAAGAAGTATATCGGGGATGCTAAATAGGTAGTTAGAGCGATAATAGAGGATGCTAGGCTCCTAATTAAGTTCTAGCTAGAAGCTCTAACCGCGAGCTAATATGTCTATAACCTAGGCCTAGTTAAGATTAATAATCTTTTACTAACGCTAGAGGAGGCTTAGTTAGAGAAACGACTATTAGTTGACTATACACGCGTTTAGGAGTGCTAGGTTGTTTTTTATATTAATCTAAAGTCGATACCTAAGGATTCGCGGAGAGAAAAGCTAATAAATTAGGGACGTAAAGAAGTGTTAATTAGGTATATTAAGGGTACTATAAAGATATAGAAGATCTAGGCACCTAATTTAAGGCGGGTAATCGCTATAGGATATGTCAAATTCTTCGAAGAAAGTAAGGGGGGTAATATTAAACTTAGCTTTACTCCGAAGAATTAGAGTAGTTCTATACTAACGCAAAAACTAGTCGGGCGCCTACTAGAGCCTAACCCGAACCTAACGCGCCTATTACTACCGAACCCGACGCTACCGAGCCCGACTATAATATATAGGGTCGCGACATATATCTAACTACTATAGCTACTAAAACCTAACGCGAGCGTCGAGAGACACGACCTTAACTCTAACGACGAGCTAGAGAAGTTAGAGTAATAAGAGAAGGAGCAGGGCTAGTTGAAGTAGGTCTAGCTAGAGTAAAAGCTAGTAGCTCTACCTATACCCCCCGCTCTAGTATTAGGCAAGAGGATAAGAATAGTATTAGATAGGTTAGAGGAAGTTAGAGTAGATAGAGGCCTACTAAGATAGTTAAGTAAGGTAACTAGTAAGAGAAGTTATAATTAGAGTAACGAAGAGAGGTAGGACAAGTTAAAGAGGGCTATAGAGACGATTAATAGCTTTATTACTATCTATAATATAATATTAAGTATAAAAATAGAGAAAGAGCTCTATTAGTATAAAAGTAATTGGTTCGGATTTATAGTAGATATAGAATAGCTCAGCCTAGTAGTAGTAGGAGCTAGAATACGACTATTAGAGAAAATACCTATCCTAAAGACGTACGAGCAGGTAGTCTCTAATAAGAAGTAGAGACACTTATAGCTAGAGGCTATATAGGTAGAAACTATAGCGTTAGAAGGCAACCTAACCTATAAAGCTATAGTCGTACTAGCGGGAGCTAATCCAATTACGTCGAAATAGGTCTTCGATGTAAAATATAATACTAATAGATCGGTTAATAAGTTTAAGGCTCGACTTGTTACTAGAGGATTTAGCTAGGTACTTAGGGTGGACTTTAAAGATATATTCGCCCTAATAGTTAGATATAATACTATTCGCCTCTTTATAGCTATAGTATATATAAATAACTAGGAGCTATACTAGGTTAACGTTAATAACGCTTTTATAGAGTTAGTCCTAAATGAAGTTATCCTAATACGTGCTCCGCCTAGAGTTAGAGTTAACCTAGGCGAGGTGCTTAAGCTAGAGAAGAGCTTATATAGCTTAAAGCAAGTAGCCCGAGACTAGTACTAACTCTATAAAGGAAAGATCGAGAAGATTAGGTTTATTTAGAGTAGAGCTAATCCTTACCTCTTCGTCTATTCTACCTAGAAGCTAATAGTTCTAGTATATATAGACGACATTACGATAGGAGCGGAAAGCATAACTAATATAGACTAGTTTAAGAAGAAGTTTACGACATTCTTTAAAATTAAGGACCTAGGCGAAGCGAATTACCTTCTAAATATTAAGATCGTTAGAGACCGAAAAGCTAGTACTTTGCGCTTAGACTAGACGTACTATATCGAAAAGGTGCTAGACAAGCTTATAATGTCGGTAGAGAGTGTCTCCCTAACCTAATTACCTCTAGATAGCTACGACGCGATTAGAGTACTAGGACCTAACGATGTTAGAGTAGATAAGAAAGAATACTAAGAAGCTATTAGTAGCTAGATGTATATAGGCGTTCTAACTAGACCTAATATTACATTCGTACTTAGAAGGCTAAGCTAGTATATATTAGATCTGGCTAAATATTACTAGTAGGCTCTAAAGAAGCTTAGAAGGTATATACGCTTATTAAAGGACCCTAGAATCGTATATAATATAAAGGTATAAGATATACTCGTAGGGTACTCTAACTTAGACTATATGATAGATAGGTTAGACCGTATCTTAGTATTAGGGAATATGTTTATACTTACTAGAGGACTAGTGTCGTAGGCTAATAAGAAGCAAAAGTTAGTAGTAGGCTCGATAATAGAGGTAGAGTATATAGTAATAGCGAGGTATATAAAGTAGTCGTAGTTCCTCTATTAGATCCTTCGAGATATAAAGATATAAAGATATATTAGTTAGAGCCTATATATTAAGGAGGAGATAAAATTCGCTATAGGATTACTAATAGTACGGCTACGAGGAGATAACTAAGCGGTAATTACTCTTACGAAGAATACACACGCTAGTAAGAGGTTAAAGCATATTGACATAGCCTACTATTATTAGAGAGACCTCTGTTAGAAGGGCATTATCTCTATTAGCTATGTTAAGACCTCTAACATAATTGCCGACGGCCTAACGAAACCGAAACTAGGATCCTAATTCGAGAAGGTAGTAGAGTAGCTTTAGCTAAAGAAGTAATCTTTTTGTTTTGCTTTTCTTTCTATTTCTATAATTATAGCTACTACTAGAGAGTAGCATTATAATATACTACTAGACTAACCTACTACCTTAGGTAATCTCGTTATTACTAGGAACTCGCAAATATTTAAGGGGGAGAGAGATAAGACAATTCCTCTTCTTAAAGGAGAGAGGTTAATTACTATTCGTTCGTACATATATATAATCCTTTCCTAACATAATATATTCCTCCTATAGCTACTTCCGTATACGTAAAACTATTACCTAATAGAGAGAAGATCTTAGTTCAATAGATTCTAATAGCCCCGAGGCTAGATTAGAGTCCTCTATATAGAGCTAAGAGGGCCTAAATAGGTAAGAAATAGACTTATATACCGCCTAGCTCTAGAAGGACTAAGCTTGACCTTAGAAGATAGTTGATATTTAGAGGGCGAGCGCTTAGTAGAGAACAAAAAGTCGAGATCGTCTATAGTAGGAGAAAGGGAATAAATACTATTATAGATACTGCCAACTAGCTAACCCCTCGGACTCCTATAAAACGTAGGACTAGTACTAGCTATATAGGTGTCTAACCTAGAAGGTTAGCGATAAGTTAGGTTAGAGGAGGGGCCTTAAGATAATAATGCTTATTCCTACCTCTTCTACTCCTAGCTCTCTCTAAGTAACTAAGTAATAGGACCTTTAGAGCTCTAACGCCTCTAACTAAGGTTTATATCTTAGAAAGCTATATTAGGAATAGAGCCTAGAGGCTATTGCGGCGGAGTAGTAATCCTCTCGCTTAATAGAGATTCCTCCTTTATAAGTAGAGGAATTAGGGTGCGCCTAATAACCTATAGAAGGAAGGCCTAGTTAGCGAGATATCTATAGGAAAGGGCCTCGATCCTCTTACTTATCTGATTTAAATTATAGTTAGTTACCTAATCCTAAGTAGTAAATAGCCTCCTAATAATACTCTGCTCTAATTAGGTAATCTCGGCCTACTAGAGGTAGACTAGAATCCTATAATAAATAAGGTCGCTTTAGGTAAATAGTAATAGATTAGTCTAGACTAGATTTAGATTATATAGCTAGAGGGTCTTATCTCTAAACTATAAAGAGAAAAGGTTACTAGCTTCTTAATTTAAGTAGGGTTCTAGAAAAGCCTTATAGCTATAGTCTATAAGGTAAGTAAGTAGCCTATAATGCTTATTCTCCTAATAATAGTCTAGCGCGATTAGATAACGATCTATAGCCCTCTAACTATAACTCCCATCCCTCTAATACTATAGACCCGGATCTAGAGCCTAGTCTAAACTCTAACAAGCTAGCGTCTAGAAGGATAGGCTACTATACTAAGGAGTAGGGAGGCGAGGCCGAAGGTTATAGCCGCCTACCTTATCTTAGGTCGACCTATCCTAGCTAAAGGCACTCTAACTTATAGTACTCTAACCCGCTAGATTAGGATCTTGTTAGACTAAAGTATAACAAGTAGTACTTCTTCTAATTCTTCCTAAAATAGTTAATGCATAAACCCTCGAGGTAAGGATTCCTAGGGTTAGAGTAGTACTAGCTATATAGACCTACGTAGTACCCTCCTAACTTTGCGATATACTAAAGATAATTTACGCTCCAGGTAATACTAGCTATTATAAAGCTAGTAGTAATCGGTATAGTACTAGTTAGGGTATTTAGGTTATATTCCTATAGACCTAGGTTATAAGAGAAGGTTATACTCTAATAAATAATATAGAATTAGGTCGCGTTACCCTTAAAGGGGAGTAGGACTTAGTTAAAGCGACTAGAGTTATATACCTCGCAAAGGAATCGGATATATACCTAGAGCTATATATAACTAAGAGTTAGGTGCCTTATAGTATTAGAGCTAAGAGAATAGTTAGCTACGATTAGAGGGACAATATGCTAGAAAGATATACCTAAGGGCTATAAGCTAAGTAAAGTATTATCTAATAGGATTAGCGGGGCACCCTACTATAATGCTATATTAAGATATTAGAGGGGTTATATTAGTAAAGAAGGGATAAGAGGAAGACTTTATACGAAGCTAGAGCTGCCGATAAAAGTAGAGTATTTATATAAACTAGCTAACTAATATATATAAATAATACACATTCTCTAATTTATAAACCCCCTTTATATATAGATTGCCCTTTATGCAAAGCTAGAGCTACCTATAAAAGTAGAGCATTTATATAAACTAGTAAACCGACATATATAAATAATTAACATTCTCTAATTTATAACCTCCTCCCTTTCTATATAGATTACCCTTATATAAGAAGGTAACCATACTCTAATTTATTACTCTCTCTTATAAGGACGAAGCTTATAAGGCTCTAGACTAGAGGTTAGAAGCTAGTAGGAGTAGCCTAGAGTTAGTAGGGACTATAGGTAGGAGCATATACCTAAGTAGGAGTATTAAAAAGTAATAGGCAGTCTATACTAGGAATATAAAGTTAGAGTAGGGAGAGTTATACTAGTTTATAACTTAGGGGTACTCTAACTAAGCCCTATAAGCTTAGCCTTAGTAGGAGTATTTCTAGAGGAGAGAGAAGAGAAGATTCCTTCTTCTCTTCTCTAATCTAACACGTTTATTTTACCTTCCTATATATACCTAACAATATATTCCTCCTATAGCTACTTCTATTACGTAAATTTTTTACCTAGTATTAAGTGTAGGATCTTAAAAGAACACTTAAGCTTATCTCTATTAGAGGATAATCTCCCTCTATTTCTTAGTAGAGAAGATCTCTTTTTAACCCTACTTATTTGCCTCGATTTTATAACGCTCTTTATAGTAGAGAGTTCTAAGTAGTTCTTAATAGAATAGTCTCCTTTATAGAGGGGATACTAGATTAATTTCTATCTTTCTTACTATCTAGATAGCTTATATCCTTTTTTTTATAAATATTGCTATTTCTTATTATGTTATCTACTCTTACTTCTCTCTTAGGATGCCTAGGATATCTTATAGCTTTAAGTCTTACCTAAGGTTAATCCTGTTCCTAATTAATATAAATTAATCTAGGAGACCTATAAGAAGCTACTAAATCTTCCTCTTCTTAGTTTTGATTCCCTTAAACTAGAGTCAGATTACTACTACTCTTCATATAATATTACTAAGATCTTACTAAGCTTTATTAATAGTCTAGTCCTCCTATATTTCGAATATAGTATACTACTAAAGCAGACTCCTACCTATCGCTTAAAGTCTTCTCTTATACTATTCTTTAGCCTACTCCTAAAGTTCCTTTATATATTTAATCTCCTAGGTTATTTATTAGTCATCTTCTAATATATAGATGTACATCTTATAGAGAGCTATAGTATTATGTTTCTTAAAAGATACTCTTTTTATTAAGTTGTCTAATAACTCTAAGGATGTTATTGATATATACTCGAAAGGAGTTATTATAGGTATATCTACTATAATCCTATCTAGGACCTAGTTTACTTACTTTAATATAAGATGTATTCTTATTATCCTAAACTAGGGCTTATAGTTTTCTCTTATTAGTATAAGTATAGCCCTCTTTCTACTAAATCTACTCTCTTAATCTATAATTTCTTCTTTTAAACAAAAAACTAATATTCCTAAGAATTAATGCTCTTTTAATATTTTCTAAATAGTAGTTTTAGTATAGCTACTCTCCTTACTATAGATTCTAAAGCTCTATAGTACTTCTAACTTCCTTAAATCCTTTCTAAGTAGTATACTAACTAACTTAAAGTATTAGTAGTACTTAGTACTAAGTCTTTATAATTATAAGTCCTTAGGCTAAATCCTTTCCTCTTTATATTCTTCTAAGAGTATACCTTACTAGGCTGCTTTTATAGCTTATATGTATCTTTAGGGACTTCTAGAGTCTACTAGGATCTTCTAAAGCTTCCTATATACTATAGTAGTAAGCTTCTAGTCTACCTCTCCTCTTTTGCTTCTTCTTTAAAGGCTTATAGATATAGGAGCAACCTATACTATCCTAGAGCTCTTACTTTATATCTATAAAACCTAGGCTTATAACCTATCGAATTAAGGAGGTTTCGACATAATATATATAGGTCTTTAGAGCGTAGATAGAAGTTACTCTATAAGGAGACTATAGGATAGGAACTAATATATTAATTATATTGTTCTATTTATAGGTTGTACCTACTCTATAGCTATATCTCTATATAAGTTAGGTAATTAGTACTATATAACTCTAGGAACAAGTATAGCTCTCTAAAGGGCTAACTAGACTATACTTTCTAATAGATTATACTAATTCTTAATAGTTAAAGTATATTAACCTCTAAAACTACTATTATAGATAGTAATATAAATAGGGAGAGATTGCTATTACCTATTTTAATATATTACTATAGCTTGCAAATATATTAATAAAGCTAAGAGGTAATATAGCAATTATTTAATAGCTAGTTATAGTATTAATATTATTTCTTATATTTCTATACTAGATTCCTACTACCTTAGAATCTTATTAATTACTCTAGGAACTTTATTTTATTTGTTCAAAGCTATATTATATTAAAAAGAAATAGTAGGCCTAATACTCTACTCTTTAACCTAGTAGCTAGGAGTCCTTTAAGGATAATACTCCTATTATAAGAAGCCCTAGAACTATACTAATACTATTACCGAACTTATAAATCTATCGCTATAATTATTAGCCTAACTCCTAGAGATCTTACTAATATCTGCTACTACTATCTATTAGGCTTCTTAGTATACTATATAGCGTTATTAAAATTTGCTATAAAGTAAGTTAAGGCCTAATATAAGCGCCTTTATATATTAGTATAGCTATTAGTAGAGTAGAAGTCCTAGTTAAAGATTAAGTACCTATACTAAGAGCTACTAGCCTAAGAATAGTAAGCTAGAAGCTCTATAGCCTAATAAATACGCTCTTTATTAAAGCGTAAGAAACTCTAAGGACGCTACTACTAAGCGGAGCTCCTCTATCTACTATTATTACTACTCCTTATAGAAGATATAGAGATATTAGGGCTAATTAATATAGCTAAACTCTAACGCTATACTAGACCTAATAGAGGCTAAGTAGAGCTATTATTAAAGCCCTCGAGTTCCTTCTTATTCTCTTTATTATTATTACTACTAGTATTACTACTCTAAGGAGCCTAATATAGCGTCGCTATATAAGTACTATAATTATAGCCTACTATCTAATTATTATATAAGCATCCTAAGTAGATACTATAGAATAATAGATTATCTCTATTATTATCCTTAAACCTAATATAGCTATTAGAAGAATAAGACTCTAGGTTCTTATAATAACGCTAGTATATATTAGTCCTCTAGTATAGCTAAGTACTCTTAGCGCCTAATATAAGGATACTTAGAATATAGTTACTACTACTATAAGGATTTATTTTAAGGTTAGAATTAACTTTTAGTACTTGCTTAATATAATAGAAGCTATTCTTATTCTTATAGTTCTAAGTAAAGAGCTTTATATATTTATCTTTTAGGCCCTACTTTATATAAATAAGCTTTAGCTTCTTATTATATATCTTAATAATAGACTTGTACTACTTACGAGTTATAATACTACTCTTAACCTTCGTACTAGAGAAGCTATTAAGAAGCTTATCGATCTTCTTAGTAAGTACTATAAACTCCTTAATCTTAGCTTTATATTCTAATAAGTAAGTAGAGATAGGCTCCTTATAGTAGTTCTTATTATTCTTCTTCGACAGATTACTACTAGAGCTACTACTAGAGCTACTACTAATAACGCTAGCTATAGTACTCTTACTACTACTAGTAGAGATCTTATAACTAGTAACGCTTATTATTACTATAGCTTTAATAAGTATTAAAGTTAAAGATATTATTAATAAAGTTCTTAACTAACTAGACTAGTAAGAGAGAGAAGCTAGAAGTTAATATAGATAAGAAAGAGAAGATTTAAGAAGTAAAGCTAAGAATCTTTCTAGATAGCGAGACTAGCTACTACTTAATAAGATTATATATCTACTAACTAACGCTTGCTAGTAAATAATATGCTTTATAACTTACTAGTAAACAATAGGTTTTATTATAAGGTATATACTCTAAAAGATAGACTATTTAATTAGTAAGATAGATAGGATTAGTACTTATTAGTTAGTAATTATATATATAAGTATAATTTAAGGACTAGTAAGAGATTCTAGACGCTTTATATATACTAAGTAGTAGTAATAGAAGCTACTAGTACTATCTCGTAGTACTAGTTTAAGTATTAATAGATAGGAGAGTATTATAAATCTGTCTTAGTATATAATTAGTACTAAGCCTATATATATAAGACTAGATAAAATGTTAGTATAGTAGATAGTCTTATGTAATTTACTAGGTATTAGTAAGACACGCTGCTAGCATTAATTGTTCTATTAAGGAGACCTTTTACCGTCATAACAGCTGCTAAGAATAACCTCATATCAGGTCGAGTAAGCTTCGAGCTTGATGCAAGTTACTACATAGTGCCCTCCCCGACACCTATTGGCCTCGATCTCTCTTCCAATGTGCACATGTAATGCCATGCCGCGTCCCAAGAGCCTGTGCTCTGTCCACACGCGGCCGGAACAACTGTCTCTGGATCACCGATGATCTCCTCGGCGACGCCTTTGATCGCTTCCTCCGGCTCTCCCACACCAACCAGTCTCCCCACCACCCCCACCGCCCGACTCCTGGCGGTCGCAGATATGGCAGCAACGTGCCCGGCCCAATGGAGGCGCGGCGGCGACTGGCGAGGAGGCGAATGGGGCTCATGACCAATGCTGGTGCAGCTGGTCCGCCTGACTTGGGTGCGCTGTTTGGGCTCCATGTGAGGCCGCCTGTGGACTGGGAGACGAGCTGGAAGTGGCAGCCACCCACCTACATCCCGACGCATAACCCACCTCCGCCGCTAGAATTCCCTCCTGATGCTGCCAAGGAGACATGGGTGTCACATCTATTACCATGGGCTCGACCTCCAGTCACGAAGAAGCCGCAGGAGGCGATTGCACGGTTTGAGAATAGACAAGAAGATCTGGTGGCCAAGAGCAAGTCGGAGTTCGCGCGACTGCTGCGGCCGCTGAACGATCTCCCTGAAATCACCCTGCCGGATCTCCAACCCGTCTTGGACTTTGTACAGAGCACTCAGGATGAGCCCAAAGCCAACAATCTCCACATGCTGCACCAGTGTCTTGAGCCCAGGTGCAACCATATCCAAGTCCAGGCCCTCCGCGCTTTGTGTCGACTCTTGCTGGACAAGGTCAAGTTGCACACTCTTCCTGACGATCAGATCCTTTCCTTCCTCCGCCTATCAATCTATCGAGGTTGCACAGTATACGACCCTGAGGTATGTGCCCTGCTCGCCGCCATTCTCGATCTCATGCCCCTCCGGCGTTGGTCGGCGGGAGCGGTCCGCCAACTGCTGCAGCCGCCTGAGGGAGCAACAGGATCACCCGGCGTGGACACAGCGACACGCTTTCTGCTTGCCATACTTGATACGAGTGAGCGGTTCAGCCGGTTTCCCCGAACTAGCAAACGATGGATGGCGCTCTATGTCCCTCTCGCAGAGGTGCTCAAACCTCTCCAGATTGCGAATCACTTTCAAAGCATGAGTGATCGAGAGATGGCTAACGTGCTCTGCCGGTTTTGGCTGTCGCAATATATGCAGAATTCGCCAGAAGAAGCACAGTCTCTCGTTCAAGGGTCGAGGAAAGTCATGCTGTTCTTGTCGTCACAGAACGCGCAAGAGCAGCGTGCAGCCCTAATAGCGATTTGGAAAGATTTCAGTGCTATGCATCCAGACTCCAGAGCGGAATGTGAGAGTGGGCAGGACGAGGAAGAAGCTGTGGAGCAAATGTGGGAAGGGCTTGCAGGCGGAGAGGAGAGAGGATCGTCCACGATGTCTGACACTACAACGAATGAGAGTTACTCTTGCAAACCACTAGTCGACCTGCTTGTTCTGCTCGCCAAACACAACGTCCACTACACGACGCTCATGTCCGACATGTTTGACCTCTTCCAAGCGACTCGAACGGGCGAGGAACTCTACGAGCTCTTCAAGCAGATCAGCCTCCATCCCGATCTCGGCATCCCGGAGAGCATAGCCATGCACCGCATCACCTACTTCATGCGACCATCGGCTGACGCTGACGATCTCACTCGGGCTTTCTACGTCTTCAAAAACGTGCCATCCATTTCGATGCTCAAGTGCATGGACCTGCCCTTGAGACTCATCGAGAAAGGAGCTGGATACCCTTCATTCGTGTTCGAGATCCTGGCACGCCGAAACGGCCAGTCAGACGTGCCGATCGACGACAGGCAGAGGTTCAAACTGACCCTCCCACCTGCCGCCATCGACATGGCACACCTCGTCGCGTTCGCCTACGCGAGTCAAGAAGGATCCATCCGCGTGGCGTTTGCCCGCGTCTGGGAGACCTACCGCTTCCTGCAAGATCGCGGCGCGCCCCTCACACCCCTCATGAGCCGTGCCCTCGTCAAAGCCGGAGTGCTGCGGTACCTGAAGGAGCGCCAGCGCGTCCCGCTGCCGCAGCTCCGGTACGTCATCTCGCTCGTCGAGCGACTGGAAGGGCCCGACGTGGCCGCCACCCTGGACCGCCTGGCGTTCGAGGTCTGGAGTAAGAAGCTCGACCTGAACGATCCGAGCCTGCCGGGAGGGGGAGCAAGGGGTCTGACGAGGATGGATCGAAAGATGCAAAACGTGACGATGTGGCGGTTCAAGCGATGGAGTCGATGGGCCATGGCGACGTCGAAGGCCCTGCGCAAGCAGCAGCGGCAGGACCTCCGAGAGCTGGCCCGGCAGAATCGCGTCGAAGGACACAGGGGGAGCTCAGCAGAGAGCAAGGATCCACACGACCACGCTGCCGCTAACTGGGAGCCCATGATCACGCCCCAGACCGTCGAAGGCGATGATCCCGAGCAGGACGCGTGGCGGATGGCTGTCGATGCTGAGGTCGTTGTGGAACCGGGTGCGCTGGATCTCGATCGGTATCTCCCCAAGTCCGCGCGGAGAAAAGGCCGGCGATGAGATTGATCGTATTACGAGGGAAGAGCAAAGGCAGTTATAGTCGATCGATTACTACTAAGCCCGAGTAGACAATAGATATTTTAATTCACTTGATCAAACTATTTCCTTATTAAAATATCACGACGCTCGCTCTAATAATCGTCCTCTTTATCGAGTAATATTCCTTAAAAATTCTATTCTAGGTATCCTATATAATCCTTACTAACTCGTCCTAAGGAATGTTATTTATCCTTTTTAAAATCTTACTATAATAATAGCATTCGATGTTAAATTAAGATCCTATATAGGTAATAGATTTACGAATAGAAAGTAGCTATAAAAGGAATATATTAAGTTAGGTATATAGTATAATATCTAATAATTATTATAGCAAGAAGAAGAAGAAGAAATCTTCTCTTCTCTAATTAGCTAAAATATCTCTTAACCCCTAAACCGAGTTAGAAGGGATCTAACTTATAACTCTATCTAACTTAACTTCTCCTAACTTAGTATAACTAGTATATAACTACCTATTATATTTTAATACTCCTACTTAGTTATATACTAATATACTTAAGATACTCTTACTAACTTTTAGTCGCTCCTACTTACTCTCTATTATCTAAGTCCTTCTAACTAAGAAAGATGTCTATTACTACTAGAACCTTCTAGTATATCTCGTATAAAAATATATAGATTACTAGATTAATACTATAAAAAAGAAGATAGTAAACTAGAGCATATTTTGTTCTTTATATAATATCTTCTATATAAATAGATAGGTTACTAGATTAATACTATATAAAAGAAGATAGTAGACTAGAGTATGTTTATCCTTTATATAATTATAAATCTTGTTGTTTTAAGATCCTAGACTCAATACTAGGCAATAGATTTACGTAATAGAAGTAGCTATAGGAGGAATATATTATTAGGTATATATTAGAAGGTAAATAAACGTATTAGGTTAGAGAAGAGAAGAAGGAATCTTCTCTTCTCTCTCCTCTAGAAATACTCCTACTAAGGCTAAGCTTATAAGGCTTAGTTAGAGTACTCCTAAGTTATAAACTAGTATAACTCTCCCTATTCTAACTTAATATTCCTAGTATGCGACTGCCTATTACTTTTGAACACTCCTACTTAGGTATATGCTACTACCTATAGTCCCTACTAACCCTAGGCTACTCCTACTAGCTTCTAACCTCTAGTCTAGAGCCTTATAAGCTTCGTCCTTATTAGAGAGAGTAATAAATTATAGTGTGTTTACCTTCTTATATAAGGGTAATCTATAAAGGAAGGGAGGAGGTCGTAAATTAAAGAATGTTTATTATTTATATATAGAGGTTTACTAGTTTATATAAATGCTCTACTTTTATAGGCAGCTCTAGCTTCGTATAAGGGCAATCTATATATAAAGGAGGGTCGTAAATTAGAGAATGTTTATTATTTATATATATCGGTTAGCTATGTTATATAAATGCTCTACTTTTATAGGTATCTCTAGCTCTGTACAAAGTCTTCCTCTTACCCCTTCTCTACTAATATAACCTCTCTAACATCTTAATATAGCTTTATAGTAGAGTGTCCTACTAATCCTATCGGATAATACTTTACTTAGCAATAAGCTTACTTAGCTTATAGCCCTTAGGTATGTCTTTCTAGTATATTATCTCTTTAATCGCAGCTAACTATTCTCTTAGCTCTAATACTATAAGGCACCTAACTCTTAGTTATATATAGCTCTAGATATATATCTAATTCCTTCGCGAGGCGTATAACTCTAGTCGCTTTAACTAAGTCCTACCCTCTTTTAAGAGTAACGCGACCTAATTCTATATTACTTATTAGAGTATAACCTTCTCTTATAACCTAGGTCTATAGGAATATAACCTAACTACCCTAACTAGTACTATACCGATTACTACTAGCTTTACAATAGCTAGTATTACCTAGAGCGTAAATTATCTTTAGTATATTATAAAGTCGGAGAAGTACTACGTAGGTCTATATAGCTAGTACTACTCTTACTCTAGGAATCCTTACCTTAAGGGTTTATATACTAACTATTTTAGGAAGAATTAGAAGAAGCACTACTTTTTATACTCTAGTCTAATAGATAAAGATCCTAATCTAGCAGGTTAGAGTACTATAAGTTAGAGTGCCTTTAGCTAGGATAGGTCGACTTAAGATAAGGTAGGCGGCTATAACCTTCGGCCTTACCTCCCTACTCTTTAGTATAGTAGCCTATCCCTCTAGACGCCGGCTCGTTAGAGTTTAGACTAGACTCCGGATCTGGGTTTATAGTATTAGAGGGGTAGGAGTTATAGTTAGAGGGCTATAGATCGTTATCTAATCGCGCTAGACTATTATTAGTAGAATAAGTATTATAGGCTACTTACTTACTTTATAGACTATAGCTATAAGGCTTTTCTAGAAATCTGCTTAAATTAAGAAGCTAGTAACCTTTTCTCTTTATAGTTCGGAGATAAGACCCTCTAGCTATATAAGCTAAATCTAGTCTAGACTAATCTATCGCTATTTACCTAAAGCGACCTTATTTATTATAGGATTCTAGTCTATCTTTAGTAGGCTAAGATTACCTAATTAGAGTAGAGTATTTATAGGAGGCTATTTACTACTTAGGATTAGGTAACTAACTATAATTTAAATTAGATAAGTAAGAGGATCGAGGCCCTTTCCTATAGATATCTCGCTAACTAGGCCTTCCTTCTATAGGTTACTAGGCGTACTTTAATTCCTCTACTTATAAAGGAGGAATCTCTATTAAGCGAGAGGATTACTACTCCGCCGCGATAGCCTCTAGGCTCTATTCCTAATATAGCTTTCTAAGGTATAAACCTTAGTAAGAGGCGTTAGAGCTCTAAAGGTCCTATTACTTAGTTACTTAGAGAGAGCTAGGAGTAGGAGAGGTAGGAGCGAGCATCGTTATCTCGAGGCCCCTCTTCTCCTCTAACTCGTCGCTAACCTTCTAGGTTAGATACCTATATAGCTAGTACTAGTCCTACCTTTCGTAGGAATCTAAGGGGTTAGCTAGTTAGGAGTGTCTATAGTAGTATCTATTTTCTTTCTCTTACTATAGGTAATGTCAACTTTTTGTTCCTTACTAAGCGCTCGCCCTCTAAATATCGACTATCTTCTAAAGTCGAGCTTAGTCCTTCTAGAGCTAGGCGGTATATAAGTCTATTTCTTACCTATTTAGATCCTCTTAGCCCTATATAGAGGACTCTAATCTAGCCTTAGGGCCGTTAGAATCTACTATATAGTATTACTAAAGTATATAGAGTAAGGGCTTAGTAAGAGTTCTATAACTAAGAGATTACTAAGACGCCTAATATAGGTCTATCCTAGCCTAGTAGGAGGCCCTCTAACTCTTGCCGCTCTAACTCTCGTCGTAGTAATTAGAGTTCTTATTATAAGTCTCGTAGGTCTAAGGATAGCTACGAGTAGTATAAGTACTTAGGTAAGAGTTTCTAGGCCTCTAACAATAAATAAGATTATCTAAGATAGTAGGTTAGCCTAGTAGGTTATAATACTACTCTCTAGTAGTAGCTATAATTATAGTTAGAAATAAAGAGCTACTTCTTTAACTAAAGCTACTCTACTACCTTCTCGAATAAGAGTCCTAGCTTTAGTTTAGTCAGACTGTCAGCGATTATGTTAGAGGTCTTAATATAGCTAATAGAGATAATACCCTTCTTATAAAGGTCTCGCTAGTAATAGTAGGCTATATTAATATACTTTAACCTCTTACTTACGTATATAGCCTTTACTAGGATAATTACTACTAAATTATCCTCTTATAGCTATATTATTAGTAAGCCTATAGCGAACGTTATCTCCTCTCTAATCTTTAGGCTCTAACTAATATACCTTTATATCTTTATATCTTAGAGGATTTAATAGAGAAATTACAACTACTTTACGTATCTTACTATTACTATATACTCTACCTCTATTATCGAGCCTACTACTAACTTTTGCTTTTTACTAGCCTATAATACTAGTCCTCTAATAAGTATCAACATATTCCCTAGTACTAAGATATAGTCTGAGTTAGAGTACCCTACGAGTATATCTTATATCTTCGCGTTATATACAATCTCTAGGTCCTTTAAAAAGCGTATATACCTCCTAAGCTTCTTTAGGGCTTACTATTATTACTTAGCTAGGTCTAATATATACTAGCTTAGCTTTCTAAGTAAAAATATAATATTAGGCCTAGTTAGAACACCTACGTATATCTAGCTACTAATAGCTTCCTAGTACTCTATCTTATTAACTCTAATATCGTTAGGTCCTAATAGTCTAATTATATTATAGCTATCTAGAGGTAATTAGGTTAGATAGGCGCTCTCTACTAATATTATAAGCTTGTCTAGCACCTTCTTAATATAGTACGTCTAGTCTAGGTATAAGGTGCTAGCTTTCTAGTCTCTAATAATCTTGATATTTAGTAGGTAGGTTACTTTGCCTAAGTCCTTAATCTTAAAGAATATCGCAAACCTTGTCTTAAACTAGTCTACGTTAGCTATACTCTCTGCTCCTATTATAATATTATCTACGTATACTAGTACTATTAGTTTCTAGATAGAATGCATAAATAGGTAAGGATCTACTTTACTCTAAACAAAATCGATCTTCTTAATCTTTCCTTTATAGATTTAGTACTAGTCTTAGGCTACTTACTTTAGACTATATAAGCTCTTCTCTAGCTTAAGTACCTCGCCTAGGTCAACTCTAATACTAGGTAGTATATATATTAGAATAACCTCCTTAAGAACTAATTCTATAAAAGTATTATTAATATCGACCTAGTGTAGTTCCTAGTTATTTATATATACTACGGCTATAAAGAGGCGGATAGTATTATATCTAGCTATTAGGGCGAATATATCTTTAAAGTTAACTCTAAGTACCTAGCTAAATCCTCTAGCGACTAGTCGGGCCTTAAACTTATTAACCGATCTATTAGTATTATATTTTATATCGAAGACCTATTTAGACGTAATTAGATTCGCTCCCGCTAGTGTAGCTATAGCCCTATAGGTTAGGTTGCCCTCTAGCGCGATAGTTTCTACCTATACGGCCTCTAGCTATAAGTGTCCCTACTTCTTATTAGAGACTGCCTGCTCGTACGTCTTTAGGATAGGTATCTTCTCTAATAGTCGAGTTCTAGCTCCTACTACTACTAGGCCGAGCTCTTCTATATCTGCTATAAATCCGAACTAATTACCTTTATACTAATAGAGCTCTTTCTCTATATTTATACTTAATATTATATTATAGATTATAATAAAGCTTCTAATTATCTCTATAGCTCTCTTTAGCTTCTCCTACCTTCCCTTATTACTCTAACCCTAACTCCTCTTACTAGTTACCTTATTTAACTATCCTAGTAGGTCTCTTTCTACTCTAATCTTACCTAATCTATCTAGTACTATCCTTATTCTCCTACCTAGTACTAGTATAGGAGGTACGCTTAGCGCTCCTAGTATAGGTTGTATAATTAGTATAACTAGTATAGCGTTAGATACCTCTTACTCTAACTAGCCTCGCTTCTTCTCCTACTACTCTAACTTAGTATTAGAGTTCAGGTTATATCTCTCGACGCTAGTATTAGGTTTTAGTAGCTATAGTAGTTCGATATATGTTACTATCCTCCGCGTAATATTAGCGTCGGGTTTTAGTAGCTATAGTAATTCGACATATATTACTACTCTATATATTATACCTTAGGGCAGGTTTCTATTAGGTTTTAGTACTAGGTTTAGGATAGGCTTTAGTAGATAACTAAGTAGTCTTCGCGTTAGTATAGTACTACTCTAATTATTAAAGTAAAGCTAAGTTTAATATTATTCTCCTTACTTTCTTCGAAGAATTTAATAGACTCTATAGCGATAACCTATTTTAAATTAGGTGCCTAGACCTTCTACATCTTAGTAGTACCCTTAACGTACCTAATAAACATACCCTTATATCCCTAATTAATTAGCTTATCCCTCCTTAAGTCTTTAGATATCGATCTTAGGTCGATATATAATATAACCTAGTACCTCTAAACGCGTATATAGTCGATAGAGGGTCGTTTCTCTAACTAGGCTTCCTCTAGCGTTACTAGGAGGTTATTAATCTTAACAGAGTATAGGTTATATATATATTAGCTTACTATTAGAGGCTCTAGCTAGAATTCGATTAGGAGTCCTATATCTTCGATTATCGCTCTAACTTCCTACTTAGTATCTCTAATATATGTCTTAGTAATACTATTTACCTAAGAGTTATACGCCTTAGTTAGGTTAAGTTCTATACTATATTCTAATTCCTATCCCTTTAGAATAGATAAGAGCTTATCTAAGAACGTATGCGATAGGCTATCGATACAAAGGTATGTAGTAGCGTATAGAGCCTCAGTCTCTAATAATAGAGCCTAGTTAGAAACTAATTACTGCCTTCGTTTAGTTACGAAGCGAAGCGCATAGTATACGCATACGTGCGTTACGTGCGGCTTAGCTTGCTAGCCCGGCTGTCTGAGCCTATAGCTCGACTGTCCGGTATTATTTGCCCCCTTCCCCTATAAGGGTCGTCTCGACACTCGGACTGCTCCCTACTTGCGCGGAGTAAGCGTTAGCCCTTTATAGTCTACTCTATAAGTAGCTCGTCCCTTCTACGAACCTCCCTCTATACTAGGGTAGTACTATAAATCGTGTCTTAGTTATAATCCGCGTAATATGACTTCTTTGTTGTTATTACGCGACGCGTGCTATAAATACGCTCGACGCCTCTAATTAGTCCTAGTATAGGTTACCTATAATAATAGGGAGCTTCCGCCTACGGGAAGCTTCTATAGTAAGGACAGCGCGTAGGTATAAAGTTTGCTCTACGCACGCTACCTTCCTAACTTTTTCCTTCTATATTAAATTATCGGCAATACCTCCTAAGAGTTCTAAGCGCGCCGCTAGCGCTCCGCTAGCTACCTCTAGCACACCCGCACGCGCCCCGCCTACTCCTAATACGCCTTCCGGCCGCTATACTTATAGCGAGGAGCCCCTTATCGACGACTATAAGCGTTGCGCCTAATATATTAGCCTTAAGCGTAAGTGTCGCCTGCTCTAAACATGCGAGACGCGTAGCTAACCCTACCCTAGAGTACGAGTAGTATAATGCGTATTTTAAGTTAGAGTAGTAGTAGCGTTATAACTAGTATATGTATTCGTACGCTCTAAGTATATACTTCTCCGGCTTAGCGCAACTACTAATTAGGCTCGTAGCTATAGTAAGAATAACTATACCTACATTCCGATAAACTAGGCTATAGCGGCAGAGTATAATATTATGCTCCGCGCCTACGCTAAGGTAGAGCGTATTAGGCGCGACGCTAACACCTCGGAGGCTAACTACAAGGCCGCCTAGCAAGCGTTCCTAGATGCTACTACGAACTAGCGTAAGCTACTTAAGGTATGTCCCTCGCCTACGTATTATATGCTATAGGTATAACCTTCGGATACTAACTATCTATAGAGGCTATAGCGTTACCGCAACTCCGTCCCTTAGCGCTATCCTACTATCGCGGCTAAGAGTAAGCGTACTACTAGCGCCGCGTAAGCGGGTAGTAACACCTAAGCTGTCGCCGCTATAGTATAGAATACCTAGGCCCTAGTCGGCCTCTTCGAGCTTAGTCGCGCCGTAAGTCTTTAGGCCTATTACTTACTCGTCGCGTGCTAACCTCCTACTAGTTCCTTAAGGCCCGCGTGCCTGCCGCTAACCTTAGTCGTACTAATGCCGCTATAAGTAGGCTCTAGGCCTGCCTTAATAACGAGATAAAGGTAAGTTTGTTCTACGAGTGTTCCTTACTAGATCGGCGCATACTAATCTCTCGCTAGGAGCGTAAGGGCCTTATAGGCCTTCTAGGTCCTAAGGAGGATAATAAGATAGAGGAGGTAGAGAGTAATAAAGAGTAGCCCTACCCCGGGCACCCTTAGAGAATAAGCGGCTCCGGCCGCAAGTATACTTAGCTCCCGCGCCCCGCCTAGGGCTATAGTATAGGTAGCCTATAATGCACTTTTCCCTCTAGGCTTACTTCTTCCGTTTCCCTTTGCCCGAGCTCCTCTTACTCTTCTCCTACGCTAAGTATGCTTCGATTAGGTCCTTTAAACCCTCGTAGTCTGCCTTATTAACCTAGAGGTTATAGTCTTCTAGCTACTCCTTCTACTATACTAGGTACTAGCGTATACCGCCGTGTACCCTAGTACCCCTAATAGCCTTAACCTTATACTTGCTATCCTCTTTGGCGAGGGGCATAGGATAGGTAGGCTCCTTACCTACTCGGCCGTTCTATAGCTCTAGTAGCGAGGCGTAGAAGACATTATAGATCCGGTACTAGGTAGGCAATACTAAACGATAAGCCTAATTGCCGATTACGTCGAGCACCTAGAAAGGTCCGATAAACTAGGCTGCTATTTTCTTCTTAGGTACCGGCAGTTGTAAGTTCTTAGTCGATAGTAGTACTATATTACCTATAGAGTATGCTTGGCGCTTATGCCGCGCGTCGTAGTACTCTGCTCGCTAGTTTACTATCTGTCGCTAATTCTCTTTTAGCTTCTTAGTTACGTCGCGTAGCTACTACGTACGCTCTATAGTAGCTAGTACCCTCCTCTTAGCAGACTCGTCCCGAGGCGCTAGTGTTAGGGAAGGTTAGAAACCTAGTACTACCTAGAAAGGTAATATGCTAGTAGCGGCATTGTCGCATACGTTACTTACATACTTAGCCTACGGTAATAGCTCCGCCTAGTTATTCTACTTATTATTGTAGTAACACTAGAGGTACTATTCTAGGGTCTAATTTGCCCGCTCTATTTAGCTATCCGTTTATAGGTAAAACGCTATACTAAGCTTATACTTTAGCTACGCCTCGTATACGAAGTCGCTCTAGTACTAGCTAGTAAAAACGCTACTCTAATCTAAGAGTGCGCCTTTAGGCATGCCGAAACGGCGTACGACCTCGCGTATTAGGATATTCGCTAGCTCTATACTAGTGTATGTCTTATTAGTTAGGACGAAGATTACTATTTTAGAGAACCTATTAACAATTACTAGGATAGCATCGTATACGCGGCCGAGGAGCTTACTTAGAGGCAGGTCTGTAATAAAGTCTATCGTAATTTCCTACTACGGCCTATTAGGTAATAGTAGAGTATACGCCTCGCCGTATCCGCGATAGCGTCTGTTTTTTATTACCTAGCACATATAGCAGGTTTGGATATAGCTATCGACTTCCTTTACTATCTCTAGCTACTAATACTTCCTTACTAGTAAGGTAAGAGTACGGTCTCTTCTAAAGTAGCTAGCTAATAGGTCGTCGTAGTATAAGCGTAGTAGCTACGCCTTTAACGCTTCGTTACTTAGGACCTAAATACAACCCTCCCTATACTAGACGCTATACTTAAATTCCTAGTTCTCGCTAGTACTCTTAGGGCGCTCTAAGGCTGCTTATAGCTTGCGTAGCAAGGTCTCTAGGTTGCCTAAGACGCCGCCTATTAGGGTCTCCTCCTAGGTTACTACCTTACAAATAAAGGCTAGTAGCGCTACTATAGGTTGACCCTCCTAAGGCTAGAGCGGAAGCTCTATGCTCCTAGCCTACTATACGTACGTAACCTAGATACGATCTATAATAGGGTTATTAGTCTGCCCGCCCTCTTATCCCTAGAACGATAGCTTGTTCCTTAGGGTTAGGAGGAGCGTATTTGCTACTTACGTAGTAGGTGCGTAGTCTACGCGGCGAGAAGGTCCGTCGGCTAGGTTGTTAGTCCCCTTATTGTGCTTAATAGCGAAATCGAACCTTAATAAGTATATAGCCTACCGAGCCTAGCGGCTATTTAGCTACTTTACGCCTATAAAACCGCGAAGGTTATTATAGTTAGATAGTACGCGAATCGCCTACGGCGCGCCTTTAAGGTAGTAGCGCTACGTCTTAAAGTACTCGACAATTGCTAGCAGCTCCTAATTATAGGTCTTATAGTTCCGTTCTACTAGAGTAAGCTTCTAAGAGTAGAAGGCGATAGGGTGCTAACGAGTAGTGTCCTCGCCTACGAAGAGCTAGGAGAGGATACTACCTAAGGCGAACCTAGAGGCATCCGTCTCTATCTTAATTAGGAGCTTAGAGTCGTAATGCCGGAGGATTAGAGTAGTAGTAAAGGCTACTATTAGCGTGCGAAACGTAGCTTCCTTAGGCTCTCCCTATAGGAATAGGCTACCCTTCCCTTTACTTATCGTAGTAAGCGGTGCTACTATCCTCGAGTAGTTCTTAATAAACCGCCTATAGAAGTTGGCGAAGCTAAGGAAACTCTAGACTTTCTTAAGGGTCTTAGGTACTAGCTACTCCTTAACTACGCTAAGCTTGCTCTTATCTATCGACACGCTAGAGCCGTTAATAACGAAGCCTAGGAACTCTAGTCGGTAGGTATAGAACTCGCATTTCTTCCGGCTAGTATAAAGGGCGTATTTCCGCAGCCGCTCTAATACGAGGCGTAGGTGCCGAGTATACTCTTCGCGTAAGTCGCTATAGATTAGGATATTATCTAGATATACTACGTAGCAGATATTAATAAGGCCTATAAGGGCTTAGTTAATATATACCTAAAAAGTCGCGAGAGCGTTAGTTAGCCCGAACGGCATTACTAAGTACTCGAAATAGCTATAGCGCGTACGAAACGTAGTCTTCTAGCGGTCGTCCTCCTTAATTAGGATCCTATAGTATGCATCCTTTAGGTCTAACTTAGAGAACTATGCTGCCCGCCTAAGCCGCGTAAGCGTCTCGTCTATAAGAGGTAAGGGGCATTAGTCTTTAATCGAGATCTCGTTTAGCCCTCGGTAATCTACGTATAACCGCATAGTACCGTCCTTCTTAGGAACAAACAGAATAGGAGCACCCGCCTCGCTAGTACTACGCCGGATCTAACTATTCTAAAGGGCCTAATCGAGATATTCCCGAAGTAGTTTAAGCTCTACTCCTAATAGATTATATAGAGGGCGAAAAGGCGGCTTCTTACTAACTTATAACGTAATAGTATGCTCCGCGCTATTAACGCGCTTAAGCTTAGCTACACTCTTCTCGTCGGTAAACATATCGGCGAAGTCCTTAACTTTGTTAGGAAGAGGTGCTAGTCCTACTATTACACTAGTAGCGACCGCAAACATATAAGATTTGGTCTTTAGCGACTAATAGAAGCGCCTAGCGTCAAGCACGCGTATTGTAGATAATACGCTACTATAACGCTACTTATCCGTGTCGCTATATACGATAATAGCCTACTAGCGCCTCTAAGGCCGCCTTAGCAAAACTAGCGCTCCGGGTATATCTAAGGCGAAGAATATGCCCTACGTATGCTTCTCGCATCTAGTACTATCTGCTAGTCGGATCTTAAGCCGATACGCGCTATAATAATAGCCTCTCTTCCTCTAGAACGAATCTATAGTAGGAAGAGGCACGCTTACAACTCGCTTAAGCCTATGCTACAAGACGTAAGCTTAAGATACGACGTTAATATCTACGTAATTATTAAGTAATATGTCTGTCTTAACTTCGTCTCCTTCTACGACGACAACTACGCTATATAGGCGCTTCGTAGGTACTAGGGCTACGTCTAGACCTAGGTTATATTCCCTTATAGTCGAGGCTATAGAAGGGCTCCTCGACTAATAACTAGCCCTTACCTAACGTACTACTACCCGCCTCTTATATAGTAAGTAGGCCTAGGCATAGCGTTAAGCCTTCGTAGGCTCTACTACCTCTACCTTACGGGTAGAAGCCGTCGTCTCCTTCTTTAGGGCACGACAATCCCGCGCCTAATAGCTAGGTTTACTATAGTTGTAATAGTTGTCGTTCTTATTAGCTACTCCGCTACTACTCCTAGTAGGCGGAGGCGGTAGTAGCTTCTAGGAATCTCCTCTGGACTTCTTACTATCGCCCTTATTAGGCTTCTTATAGTCCCGTTAGTTATAAGGTTTACTAGCGGTATACTTATACGTAGCACGCGAGCCTCTTGCCCCCGCTTGCTTAATCCAAGTTGCTAGAGAGATCAATTTGTCCCGAGTCTTTAGCGCTTAATAGTAGACTATAATAGCCTCGCCTAGGGTATCCCGTAGCTTTACGAGTAAGTATTACATACGTTGCGTAGGCGTATAGGGTTCTATTTATTCCTCTAGCGTAGCTAAGTATATAGTAAAGGACGAGGCACTCTACTTTTCGCCCTACTTAGCGCTCTTATACTATCAGGCAATAGTAAGCCCGCGATTAGCAGGATCCTTAACTACGTCTACTATCTCCTAGCAAAACATCTCCTAGGTGTAGTCCGGCGCTAGGTTCGAGACCTTATACTTATTATGCTAGGTCTCCGAGGTGTCTCCTTTAAGGAACATACTCGCGTATATAATCCGCGCGTACGTATTGCTATAGGCCTAGCCCGACAATACGAACACCTTCTCTAAATAGCGGATAAAGGTTCTTACTTCCTTTAGCGTCTTACTAGAGAACTTCGATAGAGGTTCGAGGCGTAGGCCGCCTAAGCTACGCGTAGGTATAGTAGGCGAGTTGGCTAACTACGTAGACAATGTAGTCGCTACCTCTATAGCCTAGAAACCTGCTACCTATAGGCGCTTACGACGCGCTATATCTGCTCGGAGGTTATAGAGGCGTTACTCCTTATCTAGTACCGCCTGCTCTTACTTAAGACGAGCTATCTCCTCGTCGACCGTCTCCCCTACTTCGAGCTAGTTGCCTCTAGCCTCCGCGTCGCGTTAGCGCTACGTACGAGTAGGCGTAGAGCCTACTTAGCTAGGAGGGGGGACACTAGTTATCGTAAGCACTCTATAGGCTATAACCGGGGTAGAGTGATTAGAATTAAGAACGTATGCGATAGGCTATCGATACAAAGGTATGTAGCAGCGTATAGAGCCTTAGTCTCTAATAATAGAGCCCGGTTAGAAACTAATTACTACCTTCGTTTAGTTACGAAGCGAAGCGCATAGTATACGTATATATGCGTTACGTGCGGCTTAGCTTGCTAGCCTAGCCGTCTGAGCCTATAGCTCGACTATCTAGTATTATTATCTATATTATTACTCCTTACTACCTTAGGCTTATAGCTATTAGTCTAAAGCTCGACCTTCTTCTACTAGTATTAGAGTGCTTTAGCTCTATCTAACTTTCTCTTTAGAGGGTACGCCTATACTTTCTATAAGTAATAGGCTATAGATATTAAGTAAGATAAGTTTAAGGATTTAGCGCTTCTAGTTAGTTATCTTTCTCTACCTCCTTTTTATATTTACGAGTCTATATATTTTATAGTCGATATTATTAATAATAGGCACTAGGCGCTTTAGCGTAGTAACCTTATAAAGAGATCTAAGCTTTGCTATACTATAGTATAAGAGATAATAGAACTAGAGATTATAGATCTTGTATATAGCCTAGTTAGGGCTAGGCCTAGTTTAGTTAGAGTTATCTAAGTTAGCTATTAGAGTAAGTAGAGACTCTATTCTATTTTCTACGCTGTCTATCTAAAGGGCCAGAGTACTATAGACTTTCTAGAGTTAATAGACTCTATTAGAAGAATAATATTTAAGAACTAGATCGATGTTCGAATTTACTATAAAAAACGCACTAGGGAGCATTATTCTAACTAAATCGAATTCCTAAACAAGCTTTTAACCTAAGATTAGAGTAACACCTAGGTTTAGAATATAAAGCGCTAGTAATATAAGACTCTCTCTAAACATATTAAAGACCTCTATTATACTTCTATATCTACTCTCTAAGAAACTACCTCTAACCCTTATTCTTCTCTAGCTAGTCGGGTTTAGGTTCTTAAAGAGATTTCTGTTATTAGATATATAGGCTAATATGCTAGAGTCTAGGAGGATAGTACCTTATAGGAGCCTACTCTTATAGTCTATAGTAGCTTCTACCTATTTATCGTTACTCTTATTCTCTTCGTTAGAGGAGTCTAAGCTCTTAAAAGAACTTAAGTACTTAGAGTTAGAGTTGCTAGATAATAATAATAATATATTAGCTTCTACTACGTATACTTTGCCCTTCTTCTACCTACGCTTACTCTTATCTTTATTAGAGTGCTTCTTGTCTCTCTTGTCTAGTTATAGCTTACTCTAACTAGACCTACTCTTTACTCTAACCTTAAGTGCTTTAATCTTCTATATTAGAGTCTTTAGATTAGTTATATTTATAGTCCTTCGATACTATAGGCTAGTCTAACGCTTATACTTTTTCTCTTTTAGTATCTTCTAGTACTCTACTATCCTTAGGCATTTCGTAAGAAGGTAGTTAGTTAATCTATAGAGAAAGTATAATCTAGCCTTCCTAGCGTCTATACTTATTATATAGTTAGAGCCCTATATCTAAGCTTCTTCTTCGAATAGGATATATATAATCTTCGTACTATCCTTTATACCTATTAGATCGATTATACGTCTAAGGTTATAATACCGCTCTAGTAGGGCGTTAAGTAGTTGCTAGACTACTCTATCGTACAAGTATAAGATTCTTATATTACGCTTTATACTAATAATTTTACGTAAGAGGTTTAATAGAGTTATATAGGCGTTATTAATTGTTATGTCCTTATCTATCTTATAGGTTATATACTATTACTAGTATACTCTTAACGAGGTTAGAAGATTCTTACTATACTTTAAGAGTAAGAGGGACTATACTTCTATAGCTCTTATATAATCTAGTATTAGAGTTAAATTAATCTTATCTAGGCTTTAGGTAATCTTAAATAGGGCGGAAGAGTTATTCTAATACTACTTATTAGTGTTCGTAAGCTTATATATATAATTCCTAACCTTATACTATAAGTACTCTCCTTCGGGTGTAGTAGCTAATAGTACTATTCTAATAAGGCCTAGATCTAGCTAATTATAATCCTATAATTCTAAAGCGCTCTAATTATTCTAACTAGTCCTCTTACTAGTACTCTAACTACTCCTACTAGAAGATCTCTAATTAATATATAGCTCTCTTAGCTTAGAGCTTAATAGGTTAGATACTCTCTATAGTAGTTAAGTACTAGCTAGGATAAGAGGTAGCTATATTATAAAGATTAAGAAGTTAGCCTGTCTAATAACTAGAACTTCGCTATTTAGAATCGCGGTTCTTAGGCTTACTAGGAGAGAGGCCTTTCGATATAGTAGCTATATAACCCTCTTCTATATAAGTAGTTATATTACCTACTTAAACTAGAGCTTATAGTTCCCTTAAGTAAGAGTAGGGACCTTCTTCCTATCCTTAGTAGAATCTATAGTAAAAGGTATTATAAACGAATAGATAGATAAACAAAAGATAAATAAATTAGTAGTTTTCTATCGAAATCTAGTATAGTTTTAAAAGGTTACTACTAACTTTTAACTATGTCTAGTCGGTTACTAGGCGCTTTTATAACTTATCTATACCTAAGGAGCTAATCTAATTAGTCCTTTAATTAGCTCTAGTCTTCCTATATAGTATAGTAGGAGCTTCTAGTCTGCCTTTAATTAATAAGTAGATTAAGTATACTTTTCACCGCGTCTAGTTAGTTAGTTAGCGCTTTTATACCTTATCTACGCCTAAGAAGCTACTCTAATTAGTCCTTCGATTAGCTCTAGTCTTTTTATATAATGCGGTAGTAGCCTCTAGTCTGCCTTTAATTAATAAGTAGATTAAGTATACTCTTCTAATAATTTCGACTCCTAGCTATAGGCAAAATCTAGGCTTATAACCTGTTATTTTAAGATCCTATACTTAATACTAGGTAATAGATTTATGTAATAGAAGTAGCTATAGGAGGAATATATTAATAGGTATATATTAGAAGGTAATAAACATAATAGGTTAGAGAAGTTAAGAAGGAATCTTCTCTTCCTTCTCTCCTAGAAATACTCTTACTAAGGCTAAGCTTGTAGGGCCTTAGTTAGAGTACTCCTAAGTTATAAACTAGTATAACTCTCCCTACTCCAACTTATTATTCCTAGTATACGACTACCTATTACTTTTTAACAAAAATATTTCTTAACTCCTAAACTAAGTTAGATAGAGTCTAACTTATAACTCTATATAACTTAACCTCTCTAAACTTAGTATAACTAGTATACGACTGCCTATTATATTTTAATATTCGAGAGTAATAACTATAATACCTCCTCTTCTTTCTTCTCTTCTTCTTTAATTACTACTAACCTAACCTAACCTATCGACTATCTATATATATACATACATATATATATAAGTATATCCCTACTTACCTACCTACCTCTAGCTACCCTAAATAAGACTCCGAACATATATATGTCCCTACTACTTAGTACCTACCTACTATATAAGATTGGTACAGATATATCCTCCTTTATCCTCCCTACCCGTACCTGCATAAGTCACACACAAAAAACAGAGCGGCGGGGAACAGCCCACCTGCATAATTAATAATGATAATTATAAAGGCTTGTTAGTCGATCCGAGAGCAGAGGCGGGATAGGGCGGGCACTTCAACCTTCACACAAGGAGGCTGAAAAGGATTTTTCCCTATTGAAGCAAATTGAAGCAAAAACACCCCGAGTCAAGGAATAAATGCATGAGCATCTCTTCTTCTGACGAGTGTCCACTCTATCGATCGTGCATGGCAGGCATCTTCTCGCCCCACCACCATGGATGCAATATCTACAGTGAATGAAAAGTAAAAGGAATGCAACGCCCTTCCAGCCCAACGCCCAGCATCAGGATGGCACGTCCACGATCCTCTTCTGCTTTTCTCCTTTTCGAATCAACCCTGCCGAAGATTCGCCGGCTCGTGCTCGGCCGACTCGTCCACCTGCCTGTATCCTGGGCGGGCCCCCCACCCCAAACTCCCTGCGATGCAATTGACAGTACGGCGATCACGTCGCCCCGTCCCCAAAACTCCCCTCCCCTGTCCCAATGTGGTGTCGTCACGTCATCAGTCGTCACGTCGATCATCCTCGTGGATGGGCCCCTCATCACCGAATGTCCAGCTGGAACGGCTTGAACGAGCTGTCCATGCCGTTGCACCGCGGACACATGCTCATCCGGCCTCGGGACTGCCCACTGATGATGGCCTCGACGCAGTTCCCGCAGAGCCCGCAGATGCAATTCGTGCAGGCAAAACTGTCCTTCAACACCGACAGCCGTCGACAGCCCGCACAATAGATCTGGACCGGTCCGCCCAATCCGGCGCCCGCGCCCAATCCACTGCCGGCACTGTAGATGGGCGACGTGTTGGAGCTGTCCGTGATGCTGTTGGGATTCATGATGTGAAATTGACTGCCGGAACTGTCGGCGCTGTTGTGATGCGAATGCGACATGGTGGTGGAGAGCGACGACGACTCGACCGAGGGG
Organism: Teratosphaeria pseudoeucalypti; assembly: GCA_013403795.1. Taxonomy (NCBI): domain Eukaryota; kingdom Fungi; phylum Ascomycota; class Dothideomycetes; order Mycosphaerellales; family Teratosphaeriaceae; genus Teratosphaeria; species Teratosphaeria pseudoeucalypti. The sequence goes on along the minus strand of JABBMZ010000131.1, from coordinate 46,926 downwards.
AACGTCTGGAGGTCGGCGAGACCGGCGGTGGTGGGATCGGCGGGGGGCGGGGTGAGGGCGCGGTTGAGCGGCGAGGCCTGAAACGACTGGAACTGCGATCCCATGGCGAAGGGCGGCACCGAGGTCCTCGAATTCACCTGCGGACTCTGATACGGCGAGGCGGGGATCTACAACGACGGCGGTCAACGGTCTGGGTGGAGGAGGAGGTGGAGGAGGAGGAGGAGGAGGAGGTAGAGACGTGTCAGGGGGGCTGGGGACGATACGTACGGGGGTGAGATCTCGGGAGCCCTCCTCTTCCGTGGCGCTGGCCGCGGCGTCGATCAGGTCCTCCCAGCGCTTGCCGAGGGAGGCGGTGAGGGGCTCGGCGGAGAAGGCCTTGCGGTCGCCGCTGGACCGCTTGGCGAGGTCTCTCGACCGCCGGCGCTCGTGCTTGGCCAGCCGGGCCTGTTGACTCAGACTGCTCTTCCGCGGGCGCGGTCCGGGGTGCGACCGACCGCCGCTGCGCGGCAGGGCCGACAGGGGGCTCGGCCGGTCCGGCGGCGAGCGGTGCAGGGCGTCGGCGGACCCCAGGGCGGGATCGTGGCCGGCCGACGAGGGCGGCGGCCCGGGGAAGGGGCCGGGATCGTGGATGCCGGCGGAGGGGGGGTCCGTGGGGAGGAAGGCGGGGTCGTCCAGCGCCGGATCGACCTGGAAATGGTCGGGACCCTTGACGTCGTGGTGCTGGTTGGCGTAGAAGTTCTGAAGAAAGTCCGCTTCAGTGACGGTCGGGGACAACGGGAACAACGCAGGGAAAGGTAGATCTACCTGATTGCCCGCCGCGTCGGGACCGCCCCAGTCGGGGTCCCCGCCGCCGGCGGCGGCGGCCCGGTGGTGGTGGTGGTTGTACGAGGCCAGGGAGGCCAAGGCCATGGCGGCGGACTGCGGGGCGATGAGGGAGCCGCGACGGTACTCGTCGGCGTTGCGCATGGCCTGGGCGTGCATGTTGTTCATGATGGCGGTGGCGTCCGGGTCGGCGGCGGCGGCATCGGCGGCGGGATAGTAGCCGCCGTCGTGGGGGCCGAAGGCGCCGTAGGGGCCGTCGTAGGGGTTCAGGCCGGGGGGGTCCAGGTGGAAGGCGGGGGACAGACGTGAGGGGTCCGAGTGGCAGTGGGCGTGGGCGTGGGCGTGGGAGTGGGAGTGGGAGGGCTGGGGGAGCTGGACGGGGTTGCCGTGGGTGTCCTGCGGGGGGCGCTCATGCGGGGCGGTGGTGATCATGAGCTCGAAGCTCTCGCGGGTGGCGGGCAGCTTGGGGAGGTAGTACTCGGGGTGGGCGCGGCGGATGTGCTCCTGCATGGAGCGATAGCGCTTCTCCTGTGGGGGGGGAGGCGCATGGTTAGATGATGCCGGGTAGGGAGGAGGGAGGGTCGAGGGAGGAGAAGGATAGAGGGAGGAGGGAGGAGGGAGGGAGACTCACGCCCAGACATCGTTTGCGACAGGAGGAGCCATCTTGGTTGTGCAGAGGACAGACGACCTCGAGGTTGGCGTCGGAGACAGCAAAAGACCCGGTGAGAGCAGCTCCGGGACGAGGAGGCATCGCTCAGGAGCGACGGGCGGCCAGCTGCATTAATACGAGGAAGGATACCGGTCGGTCAGGTAGCTTGGGGGGGGGGGGGGGGGGGGGGGGGGGGGGGGGAGGTGATGGGGGAGCTCCCAGGTTTCCAATGCGCTTCGCAGGCACCTCAGGCACCCGGAGGCCAGGCAGGCCAGGCAGGCCAGGCACCTTCAGGCAGGCAGCCTCAGGCAGGCAGGCAGGCCAGGCCCAGGCTGCCAGCGAGCAAGCGACGCGAGGGGAGAGGATCTCGGTCGGCGGTGAGGAGCTGTGCTGCTGTCGCTCGCGGCTTGTTGCTTGCTGCCTGTTGCTGGTTGCTTGTGATGAGCTGGAAGCTGTGAAGCTGAAGCTGAAGCTCTGCCTCTGCCGACGGAGCTGAGAGCTGAGAGCTGAACCTGATTGGACCTGGGCACACAGCTGCCGCTCCGGGATGGCGTCAGTCGGACGGTCAGTGAAGCTCGACCTCGACTCTGAATGAAGAAATGGAGTCGCTCGTGCCTGCCTGCCCTTTCCTCCAACAAAGTGAGGGGAACGTGCCTGCCTTTCCTCAAGTGAGGGGAGCCTACCTACCCGCCCGCGTGCGCTGAATAAGGATCACCCCACCATCATCCGCCGGCCGATTGCGGACCCGCTCTCAGCCGTCGGGCCCGTCCGTGATTGGTCGGGCGGCCGCGTGCGATGAAACCTTGGGATCGGGCGCCACCTCACGATTGTCTGATGATGATGATGATGATGATGATGATGATGATGAGAGAATGTGCTCATCCATCTCGACTCGGATCAGTCGAGGGTAGGAGAGGAGTAGTAGAGGAGTAGGGCAGGAGTAGTAGTAGAGGATAGTGAGATGGCTGATGGACGGTAGACTCACGTGAAGGTCTCTCTTTACCTTATTACTCGACGAGTCCCATCTTCCACCTGGCCAGACATGACATGGCGGTCAATCTGCGAACAGACGCCGACACGAACGCACCCGCCATCCGGAGCAGACACCGTGCGACAACCCTTCACGGCAGGGAGCATTCATTGATTGTTATTGTAGGAGGAAGTCACGACCATGATGAGCGGCACCTGCCTTCTTCAACAACCATGATGATGATTAGTCGTAGGTGACTGGTCGCAAATGTGACTCATGTACTGCCATCTCCACCTCGACGTGATCCGACCGCCAAGACGGCCCCTCCCGCCACGCATTGACGCTCTCTGTACTACATACACAGGTCACCGTCCAGCCCAGCCCCGCCCCCAAAAACATGCATACAGCTCTTTCTACTATAGGACCACGGTACCATCATCTCCCTCCTCCACCGTGACCATCATTATTATTTGCTCTCCTCCTCCTCCTCCTCATCATCATCATCATCATCACCATCACCATCATCATCTTTCAGGATTATTTGGCATCGCCATTTCCCCCCCTCCCCCGCCGGCTGGGGATTCCCATGTCGCTTGGCGTCCGTGTAACACACTGTCCGCCCTACCACCAGGTTTGTTGATCGTCCGCCGCACCCGTGCGACGAGTCTCTTCTTCACCATCATTACTATCACCATCCTCACCATGGTCGTGCTCGCCTCCCCTGTCGCCTCGTCGTATTGCTGGCTATATATCCATAGCTAGCACACACGTCTCCCCCACCCACGCCATCCTCCTCCTTCATCATCTGAGGTCGCGAGAGGCGCAGGCGCAGGCGCAGGCTCAGGCTTAGCCCGGCGAGACATGGCCGTGACGATCGAGAAGCTCAACGACGACACCACCTTCCTCCTCGCCTTCGCCCCCGCCTTCGCCCCCAAGGCCAAGCTCCATCGCCACTTCCCCGGCGCCTACACCCTCCTCCTCGACCCCTGGCTGGCCGGCAGCTCCTCCCTGCTGCACCCCACCTTCCAGATCTCCCACCACACCGCCGACTGCGCCATCCGCTCCCTCGCCGACCTCGACCCCCCGCCCGACCTGATCCTCGTCAGCCAGGACAAGCCCGACCACTGTCATCGCGACACCCTGTGCGCCCTGCCCCCGCACACCACCGCCCGCATCCTGGCCGTCCCCGCCGCCGCCAAGAAGATCCGATCCTGGGGCCACTTCGGCCCCGACGTCGTCGAGGTCCTCCGCCCCTATCACCCCGCCAGTCACCACACCGTCCTCAGGATCCCCCTGCCCGCCTACACCTCGACGTCGTCCGCCGGAGAGATCACCATCGCCAACATCACCACCCGCCGCGATCTCACCGCGCTGCACAACGCCCTCGCCATCACCTATCGCCCGCCCGGGTCCCTCCTCTCCGCCGTGGCCCCGGACCCGGCTCCGCCCCGGGACGGGGGCCCTCCCCCCGCGCCGAGGTCCATCGCGGCCAGCATCCAGGGCACCGTGACGGGCGACCCGTCCCCGCATCTCCGCCGGTCCAAGTCGGCGTGGACCCTCAAGAGGTCCAAGTCGCGCGTCCATCTCGACCATGACCAGCGTCCCACCACCTCGCACGGCCAACGAGCCCGCGAATGCAGCTCGCCGGAGCCCATCTGGATCGACGCGACCGGACGCCAACACCAGCTGCCCGCGCCGCCGCCCGTCCCGGCATCCTCCCCATCACCGACTCGCGATCGCAGCGACAGCAAGCTCAGCTTCACGTCCGTCACGCCCCGGGCGCACACGCACAAGGAGAAGACGCTGAGCATCATCTACACCCCTCACGGCATCTCCCTCTCGGCCCTCCGACCCTACCTCGACCATCACCTGCACCCCATCACCTCCGCCCACCTCACCCCGGACCACACCGTCACCGATCGTCTGCCCGTCACCGCGCTCTTCCACAGCCTCAACACCGAGCAGAACCCGTGGTTCATGGGCGGTCTGGTGAGCCACGGGGCGCCCAAAGGCATCGAGCTGGCCAAGGCGTTGCGGCCGCGGCACTGGGTCAGCGCGCACGACGAGCAGAAGGAGAACCGAGGCATCTCGGTGAGCTGGATCAAGAGCCGGCAATACTCGGCCAAGGCCGTGCAGGCCATGTTGGAGGAGGGCGAGGTCGCCGGGACGGACATCGGGTGCTCCGTCAAGTGCATGGCCGTCGGGGAGGTCTTTCGAGTGGACGGATGACGACAGGAGGATCTTTATCATGATGATGCACGACAAGAGACGCATGAAGATGGCGGGACACATGAATAGGCTTCGGACATCATCCGCCGCCTGCTGGGCAACACGAGGGGATATAGCACCGGCAGTGGCAGATCAGAGAGCCAGCAGACGTGCCGCGGCAAGCATCAACTCGAATCATATCATATCTCGGTAGCGACTCGCAGCGGCTGCAAATACCCTGGCACCATCTTTAGGCGGATAGGTGTAGGACGTGGCAGCACTTGGACATGAACAGCGCCGATACTAAAGATTCTCCGCTGCCTAGTAGCTAATATCCCGAGGGGAGATAGTACCGGGATTAGCAGACTAGAGCGGTCGATAGGCGTGCCGTAGTAAGTATTAATCCGAATAATATAATATTCTAGTAATTACTCGCATCGCCTACAGAACGCTCTTAAGCTATACCCGGACTCGAGGCCAATAGGTTTCGACTAGAAATCCTATTACTAGCGCCGTCTGTCTATTTAGTACGCCTACGCTTCTAGGAGGTCCCTAGGGTAGTATTATGTTACGCGCCTTATCCTACTACCTTACTACAGATATTTTAATCTGTAGGACTATCTATATCTTAGCGTCTCGTATATATATATATATATATATATATAAGTAAGAGAAGAGTAGAGAATAGATTATATAGATCGATAGCTTATATAGAATATATATTTTCTTAAATTTATAATCTAATAATAAGAAGAATAGCTTATCTTATAAAATATTAACTTATAACTCTTTATTTTTACTTTATCGATATATACTAAGTATCTAAGTTGTAGATTATATATACTTACTTCTTTTATAGACTAATCTATTATAAATGTATTTATATATCTTAGAATAATAAGTAACTTATCTTACTATACTTATTCTTTACTACTATAATTATATCAAAGTAGAGAGAGAAGTAATAAGTCGTTTATACTTTATATATCTACTTTCTAATAAGAAGCTTAGATATATATCTAGATAAAAAGAGTAGTAGAAATTAACTTGTCTTATTATCTAAGTAGTAACTCTCTTCTACTACTACTATAGTACGCCTTTCTAAGTCTCTTCTCTATATATAAACTATTTAGGTTACTATATAGATCTATACTTTATTATAGGCGAATAATGTATATACTAGAGTTTATTGTTATATTTAATAAGTTGAGCAAAGAAAGAAGGCTAATTCTATATAGAGTCTAAAGAAAAGTATATAGAAGTACTAAGACTATATAGACTTATAGCTAGTATATAATATAGGGCCTAATTAGAATATAATAGATCGTTCTATACTAGTTATACTGAGCTAGGAAGGGCTAACTTAGATAGAGTTATAAGTTAGACCGACTCTAACTTCGTTTAGAGGTTAAGAGATATTTTAGCTAATTAGAGAAGAGAAGATTTCTTCTTCTTCTTCTTCTTACTATAACTATCTTAGATAATACTCTCGATACCTAACTTAACATATTCCTTTTATAGCTACTTCCTACGTATAAATCTATTACTTAAATTAAGTATAGGATCTTAATTAAAGAGGTTATAAGCCTAGGTTTTACCTATAGCTAGGAGAAGAATTTATTAGAAGAGTAGACTAGAGGCTACTACTATACTATATAGGAAGACTAGAGTCTATTAGATAGACTCCTAAGATATAGATAAGGTATAAAAGAGCCTAGTAACTACTTAGATATAGTTTAAAGTTCGTAGTTATCTTTAGAAACTATACTAGAAATTTAATATAATACTTTGTTTATCTATTTATATTCTTTTAGTCATTTATAATTATTCCTTCCTATAGATCCTACTAAGAATCGAAAAAAGATTTCTATTCCTACTTAAGAGAACTATAAATTCTAGTTTAGGTAGATATTCTACCTTCTCTTATTAAAGAAAGTTATATAGCTAGTAGACTAGAGAGTACTTATTCTAGCGAGTCTAAAGATAGTAATTATAAATAGTAAGGTCCTAGTAGTTAGAATAGTTAGAGTTAATACTATAAGATAGATAATATAGTTACTATTTATTCTAGCTAGTATATAACTATAAAGTAAGTTTACTAGTATATTCCTATACAAACTATAGTTAGATTTAAAGAGTAAGTAGCTAGCTATATTAGAATAGTACTTACGCTATATAATAGAGTAATAGTAGAGATTCTCTAATCTATCCTTATTATCTAAGCTAAGAAATTAGAGTTAGTAGAATGCTAGTTAGAGTTTAACAAATTCTTATAATTAGAGAGATCTAATACTCGAAAGGATAGTACTATTAGCTATAAATATAGATAATATATACTTATAGTATATTATAGGTAACTAGATATATAAGCTTATTAATACTAATAAGTAGTTCTAGACTAACTTAATAGCTCTATATAAGGTTACCTAGAGCCTAGATAAGATTAACTCTACTCTAACTCTTAAATATACGAAGATTATAAAAGTATAGGCTATACTAGCCTCGAAGTATAATAAGAATCTCCTAATATCTTTAAGAGTATTCTAGTAGTAGTATATAATATACGAGATAGATAATAAGATAAGTATTAATAATATCTTTATAACTCTCTCGAACCTTTTATAAAAGATTATTAGTATTAAGCTAGAAATAAAGATACTATATATATATATATAATAGAGTAGTCTAGTAATTCCTAAACGCTCTACCTAAGTACTACTATAAATTAAGACGTAATATCGACCTTATAGGTAAGAAGGATAGATAAAAGATTATATATATTCTATTTAAAGAAGAGGTATAAGTAAAGGGCTCTAATACTATAATAAGTACTAAGGTTAGAAAGAGTAGAATATAATTCCTTAATAGATTATCTAAATATATTATCCTAAAGTATCTACGCTAAATACAGGCTTATAAGGTGCTAAAAGAGAAGCTATATAAGTATAGGAGTAGTTTATTACATAGAAGGAATATTGACTTAAAGGCTCTAACTTAGAAAATTAGAGTACTAGTACTAAAGAGTAAGAAATCTAGCTAAAGTAAATTACGCTTAGAAAAGAAGGAGAGGAAATATATAGATAAGAGTAAGTAGAAGTATAAAAAGGCCTATACTACTAATATAGATATATTATTATTATTAGATAATTCTAACTTAGAGAATTTAAGCTCTTCTAAGTAGGCTAACTCTTCTAACAACTTAGATAATAAGTACGAATAGGTAGAAGTAGTAGCTAATATAAAAAGATAAGCTCCTATAAGGTATAATTCTTCTTAATTCTAGCGTATTAGCCTATATATCTAATAATAAGAATCTCTGTAGAAATCTAAACCTTATATAGTTAAGGCGTATTAAAGTTAGAAGTAGATTCTTAGAGAGTAGATATAGTCGTAATATAGTAATTTTTAATATATTTAGAGGAAGTCTTATAGTACCTACAATTTATATTCTATACCTAGGTATTATTCTAATCTTAGGTTAGAAAACTTTTCGGGAATTCGACTTAATTATAATAATACTTCCTATTAGAAAGTATAGGCTAGTTAGCCCTTTAGAGAGCTATACTAATCCCTAGAGTTATATAGTACTAATTACCTAACTTATATAGAGATATAGCTATAGAGTAGATATAACCTATAAATAGAATAATACAATTAATATATTAGTTCCTATGCTATAGTCTCCTTATAGAGTAACTTCTATCTACGCTATAAAGACCTACATATATTATATCGAAACATCTTTAATTCGATACCTAGCTAGCTTTACCTTAGAGCTAGCTATATAGAATATTAAAGGAAGAGCTCCTAGTAGTTTATAATTACTAGATAAGCTACTAAAGAAGAGGTTTATTCGACCTACTAGGTTAGAAGTAGCAGCTCCTATCCTATTTATTACGAAGCCTAGTAGAGGTCTACGGTTCTATTATAACTTCCGCGGCCTAAATGTAATAATAAAGCTAGATTATTACTCTCTTCTACTTATACTAGAAACCTTATAAAATATTTTAAGCTTTAGATAGATCTTTAAAGTCGATGTTATTGCTACCTTCTACTAGATTTATATAGTAGAAGGATATAAATATAAGATAGCTTTCTATATCTACTTTAGGTCTTTTAAATAGTACGTATATCTGTTTAGATTATCTAGGGCCCTAGTAACTTTCTAATAGAATATTAATATCTTACTATGAAAGTTTCTAGATAACTATACCTTAGCGTATATAGATAATATTATTATCTATTTAGATAGGATAAGAGAGGACTACTTTAAAAAGATAAATACTATTATCTAGAAGCTTTAAGATAGTAGCGTATACTTAGACTCTAATAAGAGTAAGTTCGCGAGAAAGAAGATTATATTATTTATACTAATAACAAAGGCGTCTCCGCTAACTTAGAGAAGATAGAGGCTATTTAAAATTAGGCGGCCCCTAAGATATAGAAGGAGGTTCGCTAATTTCTAGAATTTATAAACTACTATAAGATGTTTATTCTAAACTACTCTAAGATCGCTAGGCTATTAATAGCGCTTACTAGTAAGGAGATGCTATTTTTCTAGAATAATAAAGTAGCCTAGGCTTTTAAGAAGCTTAAGGACAAATTCTATAAGGCTCTAGTCCTTATTTACTAGGATCTAACGCTCTCTATATTCTTTAAATTTAACTATAGTAGGTTTGTACTAGAGGGCGCGCTTATCTAAAAAAGGGATAGAGTCTAACGCCTAATAGGCTTTTACTTATAGAAACTAAATAAGATAGAGATTAACTATAATATCTATAATAAGAAGATACTAGCTATAGTCTCCTATCTAAAGTTCTAGAAGCCTAAACTAAAAGCATATAGTCTTTTTATTATCTAGATAGACTATAAGAACCTAGAGTATTTTATAGTAAAGCGCTAACTCTTAGAGAAGCAAATCTACTAATATAAGACTATCTTAAGATTCTAGTTCTCTCTAGTATATTAGCTAGGCGCCAAAGTAGTTCTACTAGACGCCCTTTCGCATAGGAAGTAGGATACTTTAAAGAAAGATAATTACTAGTTATAGTTTAGATAGCTCTTAGAACTAGACCTCGCTCTAAATTAGCTAGGCGTAGTCTAAGAAAAAGAGGTATTAATAAATACTACCTCCTTCTAGCTACTTATTATAGCTTTTAGTAAGGTCTTATAATAGCGAAGGGCTTCTAGTAAGCTTATAATAGAACCTAGTAGTCCCTCCTAGAATAAGGAGCTTAATAGCTTATAAGATATAATAGTATAGAAGGATGCGCTATATAGTACTATATACTATACTATATAAGATAGAAACTAGATAATTCCTAGTAGAGTAAAGCTAAAAGTCTAGGCTAGAGACTATAGTATTAATAAAAGAAGTTACTTCTAGTACTAGAATAAGCTATAAGTTCCTAGCACTCCTATCTTAGTAGAGTCTAAGTATAAAAGCCTAGATCCTATATTACGTAGGAATAATATTCTATATACGAAGTTTATTTAGTCTATCTATAAATCTATAGTTTATAGCTACTTTAGTAGAGACGCTATATTAGTAATAATAGAACGCGACTTCTACTAGCCTCTATAGGTAAAATATATCTAGTAGTCCCTATATAACTATAACTACTATAGAAGGAATAAGATATAGAGAGAATATAAGTATAGTCTCCTAAAACTACTACTAGTCTATAATAGATTCTACTAGGAGATCTTAATAGACTTTATAATAGACCTCCTAGAGTTAGGAAGATTTTACTACCTCTAGGTAATTAGAGATTAGCTAAGTAAGTAGATAGCGCTAGAAGTAATACCTAATATATAAGCTAAAGAGTATACTAAAAAGCTTATAGACTACTAGACAAAATACTATAGGATACTAGTATATATTAATAGTAATAAATGTTGAACTAAGATCCTCTCTCTACTAGGCAATAGATTTACGCGTACGGAAGTAGCTACAGGAGGAATATATTATGTTAGGAAAGGATTATACATTTTTTGTATAAATAGAAGAATTAGTTAAAACTACTCCTCTAAGAAGAGGAATCGTCTCTTCTCTCTCCCCCTTAAATACTCCTCCTCCTAGGGCCAAGCTTATAGGGCCTTAGTTAGAGGACTAGTAAGTTATAATCTAGTATGACTCTTCTTATTCTGACTTAAGTAGGAAGGCATGAGACTGCCCTTCACTTTTTTAACAATAAATAGACTAACTAGACTAGTACCTTCTAAAAACCTTTTATTAGTTAGTAAGTATATAATAGTAGTTAAGCTTTATATACTATCTATAAATAGATAGAGGGCTAGAGAGACTAAACTAAGAGATATAGACCTACCTCTAGAACTTTATTAACTAAAAGTAATCTAACTAGAAGAAGTAGCTCCCTACTATATAATTAGCGCTAAATAAATAGAATTAGATAGGGCTTGGTATAAGCTTATTCTTTATAATATTTAGCTACGAAGCGCTATTATCTATACTATTAAAGTAGAGCTCGCGTCTAAAAAGTACGCTTTTTATAGCTAATTAAGTAAAAGTATTTATTAATAAGATAAAGGAGATTACTAGTCTTTACTAGATAGGTATAGTAGCGTCTATCTAGACTTAGAAGGAGCACGCTAATAAGAAGTAGGCCCTAGCTCTAATATACTAGATTAGTAATAAGGTCTAGTTAGACTTAAGGAACTATAAGACTAACTACTTAAAGAAGAGCCTCAACATAAGATATAGGAAGTATATAGTCTCTAAAGTATTATTACTAGTATTAGTATAATTGTTAGGTATTTCTAGTAATATCTACTTAGTCTTTTAGAAAGATTTACTAAGGCTAACTAGCTAGAACCCTCTACTAGGCTAGGAGACCTTATTCTTTTCGAGTTATATAATTAATAGGAGATTAAGAAGATATATTATATAAGAGATAAGTATAGAGGTAAGAGTAGAGAAGTCCTAGTTAAATAAGCTAAATACTATAAGCTAATCTAGGAGCCTATTAAAAACCTTAAAGATAATATAGCGTTAGATAAGTTTAAGAAAGAATATAGGGATATAAGGTATAATAATAGACTAAGAGATAGATAGAAGAGGAAGACTAGAAAGTAGAAGATAGGCTCTACTTAATATAAGGAGGAGTATAGGAGTTTAAGACTAGAATAAGGCGTTTGGGAATTATTTTATTTTATTTTATGTTGCTATATAGTAGAGTCCTACTAAAAAAATCCCTAGGACTCTCTAAATATTAGACTCTTTACTACTACTCTAAAGAATACTTAGATGCTAATATATATTAGCTCGACTCTACTTAGTTAATATAGCGCGGACCTAGGACTAGAGTAATAGGAGTACTACTAGGACTATAGAGTAGTTAGTATATAGAAATAAATAGGATCTAAATAGGGACTTCTATTTAGTTATTCTATACTATAATATTAGTAATAGTATTAGTAACTTTATAGGCTATACTACTATAAGATAGTTAGTAGGTAGTACTAGATAGACCCTAAACGCTCTTATATAGATAGTAGGCTATTACGCTATAATAGCTCTAAGGCCTTATATACCTTAAGGATCTTCTAGAAGTCTTAAAGAGCGACCTCCCTAAGTATATATTAGCGATATTAAAACTAATAGAATTTATTACTTACTTATTTATATTAGTAGACTAATTCTAGGTAGTATAGGCTAGGTAGGCTATTTATAGGCTAAATAGTTAGTATTAGTTTTTAAGTAGAGTCTAGGTAATACTTATAAGTTAGTATAATTCTTATAGGAGTAGTAGTAGGTACTCTATAGGAGTTAGTAAATATTATTACTTTTTCTATAGAGGCTAGCACTTATAACCTAGTTAATATAGTTAATACTACGCTTAGTATACTTAAGGTAATAGAAAGTAGTTATTTCTAACTCTAGTTAGTATCTTATAGACTCTAAATATACTTATAGGCCTTATTTAGAAGTACTTACTATAAGCTAGTTATAGTATAGAAGAGAGAGAGAGAGTTTAAGAAAGAGTAGAAGCCTAATATACTCTACTAGAAGAGCGCCTATTACTATAGTAATTCGCGCAGTATATAAGCTAGAATAAAGAAGTTATACGCGCGCGTATATATAAATAGAGGAGTCGTAAAGCTCTAACTATAAGTAATAAAGTCCGCTCTATATATAATAAACTCTATAAGAAATATTCCTATTAAGATAAGGAGTTAATCTACTTAGAACCTTTACTTATATTTTATATATATATAAAAGCTATACTAACTACCTTTAATAGAGTCCGCCTTATTATAAGTAGATAATAGTTAGACGTACGTAAGAGAGAAGAGAGAGAAAGAGTAATATAAAGGGCGTACTCTTTTAGTTTATAACTTAGGCTAATAGGCCTAGGTAAGTATAATATTTTAGCGTATATATAGATACTATATATAATTTCCTAGAGCCTATTAAGTAGTTTTCTTCCTCCTTTATAGTATATATTAAATACTACTATAATTCTTAGTATACGCTTAGTTTGCCTATAATATCTACTCTTTATACTACTATAGTATATCTTTCTCTCTTCTATATATAAACTAATAAGGTTACTACTTAGACCTATACTTATTTATTTTTATACTATATATCTACTTCTTTATTAAGCGAGATAAGGTAGGATATATACTATTAGTATAATTTAAGTATAACTCTATTCTATCTTCTCTCCTCTCTTCTTCTCTACCCTATAAAAACTATAATCCTAGTAACTAAGTCTTAATTTATAATCTATACGCCTACTCTCCTTATAATTAGAGCTAGCTAGGTAATTAATCTCTCTACTCTATACAGACTCACCTTACCAATCAATTAATTATTTATTTACCCTTCCTGTACGCCTAATCCCCCCCGTACATGTATCAATTACCGCACTCCCTCATCTCTGTTCCACGCAAGCTAGCCAACCAAACCCCACCTGACTGCCTATCCCAAACCTCCGCATACCTGCTTCCGTAAGAAAAAGCTAGCTTAGGTATCAATCTCTCTGCTGCACGCAAGCCAACCAACCAGCCTACCCATCCCTTCAACCTCCGCATACCTGCTCCCTCCAACCATCAGATCAAGCATAACTCATCACACTCCTCCTCCTCCTCTTCTCCCCCACAACCGGCACCGTTACCGCACTCCCCCCCCTCCTGCCCCCAAAATCCACACACGAGATACTATCCTCCGGCACCACCGTCCTGGTATCGCCCAGCCCATCCGACTCATCCTCGTCCCACCCATCCCCATGAGATTCCGGCAGCGCATGTCCCGCCGCGGCGGAGAGCAAGGACGAGGAGACACTGGTCGGGAGCGGGATGGCGGGGGCGGAGTCGACGCGCGAGGGTTGCCGAGAGGCTTTGATGGTGCTGGTGGAGGATCGAGAGCGATGGCTTCGGTGCAAGGGCACGCTGATGCCGCTGTCGCGGCGCGGGAGGTCGTCGGGGATGGAGCGGTGGGATGCCGAGGAGCGGGGTTTGGGGGAGGGAGAGGGAGATGGAGAGCGGTAGTCGCTGAGGCGGGAGATGTTGGTTTCGGGGCGGTGGCGGCGGCTGAGGCGCGAGAGGATGCTTTTGGGGTTTTCTGAGCCGGCAGGGGAGTGGTGGGAGGTGGTGCTTTTGGGAGGGTTGTCTGGCGCGTGGGAGTGAGGGTCGGTGTGGTGGGAGGTGGTGCTTCGGGTGGGGTCGTGGGCGATGGATGTGCGGCGGTTGGAGTGACGGGATCGGATGCTGCCTTCTCTTTCCTCCTGCACAGAGGTACGGCGGTTAGAGTGGCGGGAGCGGATGCTGCCTTCTCTTTCCTCCTGCACAGAGGTGCGACGGTTGGAGTGGTGGGAGCGGATGCTGCCTTCTTTTTCCTCGTTCACAGACGTACGCCGGTCGGAGTGGCGGGAGCGGATGCTGCCTTCCTTGTCCTCTTGCACAGAGGTGCGGCGGTCGGAACGGCGGGATCGGATACTGCCCTCTTTTTCTTCTTGCACAGAGGTGCGGCGGCGGTTAGAGTGGTGGGAGCGGACGCTGCCTTCTTCCTCTTGCACAGAGGTACGACGGTCGGAACGGCGGGATCGGATACTGCCTTCTCGTTCCTCCTGCACAGAGCTGCGACGGTCGGCGTGTTGTGATGTCGTGCTGGCCGGCTTCGCGGCATCTACACCATGCTCACTGCGACGTGAAACACTACTCTTCGCGCCCTGCTCGTCCGCCGACGATCGCTGCTCAGAGCGACGGGATACGCGACTCTCGGCCTGATCGTCCACCTTTGTGGGAGCACGGCTGCTATGATGCGACTCGACACTGGCGGGTTTCGGGGCCTCGAGCAGATACTGACTTCGATCTTCGACCGGCAGAGTGGCTACTCGTTTGATGGTCGAAGTACTCGTTCTGCCGGTCTGAGACATCTGCGCATATTGGATCGCGTCAATCGTCCTGCTGCGTGCCGGGGGATGTGGTCGACGGATCGATGTGAAGCGGCTCAACGCTTCATTGACGGATCTGTCGTCGTTGTAGGCCGTTGGCTGTATCGCACGAAGGGTTCTGGCGATGCTGCGAGGTGGGAAGCGTCTGCTGATATGCGAGTCTGTGGTGCTGAAGTTGCGGTGGCTAGGAGTGACGGTGGGCGCATGCGACTCCGTGACGCTAAAGTTTCTTCGCGGACCTCTTGTCGACGGTGCTTTGGTGGCACTGCCGGTATCTATAACCTGGACCTCGGTGAGAGCTTTTGTGGAGTCTCGTCCTCGGATGGATGCAGTAAATGCCTGTTCAGCCTTCTCGTTGTCATACTCTGCTTTCGTCATGGCCCAAGCAATCGTTGCGCCGGCGGCCATTCCCAAGATAGTTCCGAAGAAAGCCTTGGTCGGGAACTCGGTGGTTGAGCTGGTCACTGGAGCGGTGCTAGCTCTCCTCACACCAGGAGCGGGTGCCGCTGACCGACTCCTGACCGATCTCGATGCAGAGCTCATCAGAGTCTTGATAGTCTCAGCGCGCGATCTAGCACGCGACACCCTGGAGTCAACGGACAGGACATCGTCTTGGATTCCGCTTGCTGCAACGTCCTTCTGCCAAGTCAATACGCGATTTTTCGACACCTCAGACACAGCATCGGGCTCTTCATCTTCAGGAGAGCCACCTTCTCGAAACACAAATTCGACAACATTGCCATCCAGATCTTCCACTGCAGCGTTGAAGACCGTACACTCTCCGTTACGATAGCTTGGCGCACCGCTTGGGTAGGCTCCAGCATGCAATGCGGAGGCGTAACAATTTCGGACGTCCAGACGGCTGTCTGCACGGAATGCAATATGGACCGGGGAGACTGCTTTACTGTTGGTGTGTTAGCGTGTGAAAGAGGATAAGCAGATAGAAGATCTCTACCCTCGAGGCTCTTGAGTGAGGAAGAAGTCCGGCTCATCGATTCCCAATCCAATTGAGTCTCCACTCTGCCCAAGGTACCGATAGCCAAGAGGTTGCAGTGTGGCCAAATAGAACGAGGCGGCGGACGGCATGTGGGAAACAGTAAGGCCAAAATGCGAGACAGGCATCTTGTTGCGAGGCTGTTCGCAGGATAATAAGCTCGAAAATGGTGGAGAAGCAGCAGCGACGACAGGTAACAACCGGAATTAATGCAAGATATTGAAGATGGAATCAAAGAGTATGTAGACTTGGCAAGATGTTCAACGCAGTGCAACGTATTCTTGTACCTCTGTACAATGGTATGGGAAGCAGAAAGTCAAAGTGACGGCAGCATGGAGGTGAGCAAGGACTTGATGCGAACCAGTTCCACGCCCTCAGCGTGCTGCTCCAATCGGTCCAGACAAGCCATTCGGAGGCCACGAGCTCTCAGACCCCGTCCACCGGAGGCACCTCAGCTTCTGACGACCCTGGTCAACGACCAGCGTGGCCGACTTACGTGAGGCAAGCTATAACAACGCTGGTCTCAGCACCCTCACGGCGGTCCCCCCATCTCCACTACTAGTCGTCAAGCTGTCTGGCCTGGGGAACTTCGTCGATCGAGGGTTCGGGAGGCACGTATAGGAAGCCAGCGCGTAGGTCGCCTCGTCCGGGACAACCCCCAAGTGGTTCCCTTATAAAATGGGCCGTCGAAGGCAGCCGGGGGTGATGCTGCAGGAGAGCTCAAGGCAAGCGCCGAGAGCGTGCCACGTTGAGAGCTAGAGCCAGAGAACACCGTGAGTGGCCGGCACGGCGCGACGGATGGGTGCAGACGGAGCACGCGCGCATGCAGCGGCTCGTTTGCTGCAATGCTGGTTGTTGGGTGGGTCCACGCTGGTGCGTGGATGAACCAGACGAGTTCCCACTCATCATGATGATAATGTCCCGAGGCGGCGATGCTGCGTGCGTGTGGGAGCGACAGCGAATAACGTGTGTGGCGATCACGTCTGTCGCCGGAAAATCGAGGGATGGAATAGAGAGACGGCAAGCATGTTCGATGTCGCTTAATCTTGGCACGTCGGCTAATGAGTTCGGAAGTTGCCTGAGCCTGCTGGGCATACCGCCGCGATAATAACGTGACTTATACTTACCGCCAGGTCGCTCAAGGGCGACGGATCAACACGGTCGGACATCTCAGCTTGGAAAACGTGGTTGGCACACATGTTCTCCAGGCATGCGGGAAGTCACTATTGATTCGGTGGCTTGGGAGTTCTCGCGGCTATCGACAAGACGCTTGGCAGACTTTCCAAGGGCCACGGCCTGCTCGTCCTACTCGGAGCCAAGCGGCACGTGGTCATCTCGTCCTCATGGCATCTGCTCGGCTGAAGAAAACCCCTTCGCCTTGGCCGGCATGGGCGCAACAAGAGCTTGCCCCTTCCCACATCACAACGACGCCAAAAGCCCAGGCAACACTTTGTACTCCGTGTAGTTCCAGATCATGCTGGAATCCTGGGTTCCCTGCCATGTAGCGCCAGTCCACCAGGTGTTGCGCTTGCCCTGCAAACCCTCCAACTCCGTGTAGAAGCCCTTCGCGATGGCGTCAGGGCAGACGGTCAGCTCGAATGGGTCTAGAATCAGGAGGTGTCAGTGCCGGACAGACGAAAGAACGGGGCGCGTTCTGCTTACTGTGCGCATTGAAGCCAACAAACTCCGGCTTATTGTCATTGGTGTATCCAAGACCCTTGACCAGCTTCTCGGTCGTCGCCAATATGTCTGCCTTCACCTCCTCGTCCGACAGGTAATATGGGCTGGCGTACCATGTGGTCCTCAGCCCAGGGAGACCTGAGAAGTCGTTGACGTACAGAGATGGAGAAGCTGGGATGCCATACGGCGCCGCGGGGTTCAGGTTCGACACCATTACGTCGTCCGGCAGCCCCGTGTTCTTCAGCACGGCGTCCCAATAGTAACTGTTGTTGAATTGGCTGAACAACGAGCTCTCCTCCCCACTGAGGTCTAGGAAAGGCTGAAGGTTCTCGGTCTTGGGCGGAATCGTGATCACAAGCTTGCGAGCTTTGATGACGAGATTGGGATTTTCCGGCGTAGAGACATGCACTTCGACACCATCATCCTGACGAGTCACTTTCGTGACATGAGAGTTCACGTGTGCATCATCTCCCAACCGTCCCTGGGCCGCGTTGTAGAGCTCCTGGTTATTGTGGCGGGCCGTCGTTATGAAGCCATTCTGCAAGATGTTCATGATCGTGCTAGTCGGGGCGTACTTGAGAACATACAACGCTCGCTGGTCCAGGATGTTGCCGACGCCCTGCAGGTACTGCCACAGGATGTAGGCCAATGCATCGAGGTTGTACTTTTCGACAAACTCCCCCCAGGTGAGGAGCAGATCCGAAGGCACTGGCGAGGGTAGATTGTAGCCGCTCTCCAGGTAGGGATACTTGGCCAACTGAGCGAGATAGGTCTCGAACGCAGTTGCAATGCTGCTGAGATTGCTCTGCGGATTGGCTGGTATTTTCGTGCCTTCATTGAAGTTGGCGTAGACTGTAGTGGTCATATTCGAGCCCTGTTCGTTTACTTTGGTCGTCGGGATATTGAAAGAGGCGAAGTAGTTACGCACAACGTCCAGAGCGCCCGAGAATATAACCACTCCATAGTCGAAGGTAGCACCCGTGGACGGATCAACGTATGTGTCGACGTGGCCACCCAGCCTGCCCTGCTTCTCGATCAATGCCACGGTCTTCTTCTCCTCCTGCAGCCGGATCGCAGTGTACGTCCCACTTGAGCCACCGCCGATGACTACCACGTCCCGTTCGATGTATTGATCTGAATACGAGGCTCCTGACGCCAAGCAAGATGTTGCCGCTGCCAAGAGGAGCGATAGTGTTTGACGCATCCTGCCTATTTGCTTCGGGGAGTCCTCTGGAAAGCGAAGTGAACCGTGTGTATCGAGGAAGCAGGAGACTGAACGGGCTTACCTCTTGACCTATAAGCACCCCATCTCTCAAGTCACAATGCGCAAGTTATGTCATCCCGCGAGGGAATGCCAAGGGCTTAAAATCTTAGAAGTTACAAGATCCAGCGAAACCCGGCCTAGGAATCCTGGCGTGCAGGCTGTGGAGATCCTGTCGCTCGCGCGATATTATTGCTGGGCATATTGGTTGTCTACATGCTGACTAGCATTTGCCCTGCGGGAGTGTAATCTGCCAGAAAGCTTGTTGCCCGTTCCGACACGGTGATGTTGTGAAGGAGTTGAGACTCTGTTTTGCGCTGTCGTGGAGGACGGGACAAGACGAGGCACCGTGCTCGTTTGCATCTTGAACCTCCATCGAGTTGTTAGCTTCGAGCTATACGCCGTACATTGAGATGCCGTTGTACGCAATTGCTGCTCAGCTGGTGACATCGGCGGTGCGAAAATTACTGCGTAGCAGCGACCAATTTAATACGCGGAAGCTTGTTCCCTCATCAAAGCACAGTCGGTCCCTGGAGGATCCGAGTGCTACTTGGATCAGGAAATATAAAACAATGTGCTCGAATACACTGGTTAGGAACCTTTGTTTCGCCTTGATTCCAGCTAAACGATTCATTCCAGACATGCGCCCATGCACGATGCTTCCGACTTGCTCTGGAATCGTCACCTAATCGAAGTCAGCACGCTGACTCGAAATTTGCGTGGGCGTTTTGCACGGAGTACATTACACGAAACGACGATGGATTCGAAACTAGCGAGACGGCGAAGTCGACATAGGACCTGCATCTGTTGACCTCCTTAGTCTAGTAAACTTCCGAACATACAATCAAAGTCAAATTTTAGGTGGAGTCTTCGCTCTAGCTAGGTAAGCAATGACCTACTAATCATACATTAGAACACACCTACATGTACCTTCGTCAAACCGGAAGGCAAGTTTCACAATTGTCGTGTGTGAAAGCTGTAGCGCTTGCCTCCCTATGGTGATGTCGACATACACATACGTAACGCCATGGACCAGATGTCCAAATCCGGACAGGACACTGCCTTTGCCACGCGGCGAACTATCATCCTACGGGGGTCCTTCCATGAAGCCTCGATAGACAAATACAGCAAGACAGCATGGCACTACGTCACTTGCGGCCGAGTGGCAGGATTTGCCTCGCAGACGGCTTATACCCTCCCGAGAGACGTAAGCGCCGCCGAGTGCTCTCCAAGGCCTTGTCTCACGTCAGGTGTAAGGCCTCGCGGTAGAAGTCCAAAGTAGAGGAATAGCTGAACGCCGTCACCCATACGGTAATCGACTTGGCACCAAGCTCTCTCGCCAATGTGGTAGCAAATGCGGGTTTATGCTACAGGCTCGTACACCATTGCCGGGCGAGATAGTCGGATGGCCAGTCGGCACACTGGATGGCTTCAATACGATTGAAAGCCAGACAAGGAACTGTATTGCATCAAACGAACGGCTCTTGCGTGGAGCAGAATAGGCGTGGCGGCCGAAGAGAGGTTGGAGAGGCCTTGGCAAAAGTTGCCGGTAGGCATCACACGCCTGCTAGCTGGTAGTGTTGCAACAGCTGCTTTCCAATATCAACCCTGAATGTCGTGACATGTGATGCATCTTCGCCACGTAACCCCTTCCTCTGCGCACAACACGGTCATCCCATCAGATCACCTTCGCATGATGTTGACATCAAATTTCCTGGACAGGCTAGAAGCGTGATATTGCGATCGCAGCCACTCACCGTCTCCGATCGCGATGCGTACTTGCCTAAGACTTCCGATCCGGTATCGCGCCAACCCGTCCACATGAGAGACCAACGTATTTGCGATTCAATGAGCCCTCTAGACAATATCCCAAACTTCCTCGGCAGCATGGCAGAATTTGCTGCACGCCACAGATGCCGACAAGCTATAGTTGCTGATACTGATAGCATCGTCCTTGAATTGGTCGGCGAATGTATCCGCACCTTTCGCCATGGCGCCAATGAAGACGCAGATGCTTTCCTTTGGCCCCAGATCCGCAACATAATCCCGCACGCGCACGACTGGCGCATCGAAAGACAACGTGACCTTTCTGCAGTTCGGCGGCAGGTGATCGGTGATCGGGTTGCGGATGACCTTCAGCAGCTTTTCCGGGCTCGTCGTTGATCTGATACTTAGAGTGTGCAAGAGCTGCACCATGAGACCAGCAAATCGCTTGAATGTACGAGGGATTCGCACAGTCGGGCTGATCTCGATGAGGACGCCCTTGGCGGTATGTATGTAGATCTGCAGCTTTCCAGCCTTGTTGACGGGCGAGTCGAGCAGAGTGAGAAGGCACTGGTGTGTAATATCCGGTCTCGCATCACTAATGTCCCGGTTCATCTTCCTCATCACGCCGATATGCTCGTCACTGTTAAGCAGACTGTATTTCGCCGCATCTTTGCCATTCGAGCGTGGGTTATGAGGGTTGCCTGCCGATGCCTTGTATGTCTCCAGAGATGCGTTTGATAGCACAACGATCAAGCGTTTGGTGTCCTTGTCGCTAGAGGGTATGGGATGTGCTTGCTCAGCGACGAGATTGGGGAGTGATGGCGGTGGGAGAGATTGTGTCTGGGTCCCTACAAGGCCATATGGTTGATTAGTCGCCATGGCACGACCTTGTTGAAAGGCGATGCTTGTTTCGATGTGGGAGGGAAGGTAGTGTTGTTTAGGAAAGCCTCTGCTCAGGACGAGAGCGCAAGTTGACTTGAGGAGGACCCCGCCAATCATCGGATGCGAATACTAGGTAGTAATAATAGAATGTAGGTACTCACGCAATCGCTTCGTATCACGTCCGCCAGAGCTTGGTCTCCTCCCAATGAATTCTGCAGCTCCACCATTGAGCTGCGATTTGTCTGATTCTTCTATCTTGACGCCGCCATTGTTGGGCTGTTCTGGAGAGGCCGACATGGTGGTGCGCGGTGCGCCCGAGAGTGGATTCGCGGTGCTGGAGAGCAGGACCAAGGTTTGCGGCTGGTTGACGTCGCAAGTCTTTTTCACAAGATGTTGTGATCTGTGGTGAAGGTCTCCAACAGCGATGCGTTCAAATTAACCTTATCATCAAGTCATCGGATCTCAAGCAGACTTGAGCGGCATTTGTAGACGATTTTTCTCGCTGTCCGAAGCCCGAACCAAGTCTCGATTTGCCGAAGCCGGAAGGATGTTTTCCCTGGCTTTTGTGAAGCGCTTCCAGGTTCCAATTTGAGGTTTTACGCGTCGGTACGAGTGGCAGAGCGGACTTCGCAATATGGCCAATTCTCATCAGGAGATGCAGCTGTTCGAAAAATCGAATGGTAGGTGCTAAAGGCCAAATATCGCCCAATAATCGCCGAAATTGTGTGCCTTCTCTCTTCCATCACCTCCCTAGACATTGCTCTCTCCTACGCTTGCTTGCTTGTAGTATCTCAACACCGAGAGCCATATTGCCAAACGATGATGGCAGCGTCGCAAAAAAAGCTAGAGGAGCTGGAGAAGGCCAAGCAGCTCAACCACACACCAACTGGTGATCAGTATGAGCGAATGATCTCAGGCATGTTGTAAGACTCGCGCGTCAAAACTGTCGTCCAAACCAAAGCGTGAGGTGCTCACATCAGCTAGATACGATGCGCAAGATACGGCACTGGCCACGGCCCGCTTCAGAGGTCGCAAGTGGATGCACAATTACAACAACGTCTACTTCCCCCAAGACCCCGACGCCGACTTCAGCACACTGGAGGCAGGCCGTCTGGAACTTCTCCAACAGCTCATAGGCAGATTGGACGGCGGAGCTTTTATCGAGCCTCCATTTTCCATAGACTATGGTTGCAATATCAAGCTTGGGGACCGATTTTACTCAAACTTCAATCTAGTCATCCTAGACTGTGCTCTTGTCACCATCGGAGACAGGTGTATGTTTGGGCCGAACATCAGTATCCTGACCGCAACACATGAGACGGAGGTGCAAAGTAGGAGGGACGATGTGGAGTATGCCAGAACGATCACAATAGGGAACGATTGTTGGATCGGTGGAAGTGTGGTGGTTCTGCCCGGAGTGACTATTGGGGACGGATGCACGATTGGGGCCGGGAGTGATGTGACGAAGGATGTGCCAAGTTGGAGTGTGGCAATTGGCAGTCCTGCGCGGGTGGTGAGGAAAGTGAAGCCATCAGAAGACGTACCAGAGAGAACGAACTAGCACGGTCAATTGTCTCCTCAGGTAGGCGGGTATCAACCGATTTGTTAACAGATGACTACCCCCTATCTCGAAATCTACAAGGTGTAGTCTTAGAACACAGATGTGAATACCAAGGTTATAGAACGTGTCAAATATAGGTCTATATATATTAGACAATTTTTACTATATGTTACTTAGTATGCGCTAACCCTATTAGTTAAGGATATTATATCCTCTCCTACTAAGGCTTATATACTCCTATAGAGCTAATAAAGATCTAATATCCTAAATAATTAAAAGAAAATAACTATTAGGAGCTAGTTATAGGCTTATATTATAACTATTATAGTTACTACTACGTAGTTCTATATACTTAATCTAGACTATCTAATCTATATTAGTAGTACTAAATACATCTATCTAATAAGATTTATAAACTACTACTATCTTAAAGAAGCGTAGCTAACTTCTAAAGACTAGCTATTAGAGTTAGGATAGTACTTATATACCTAATAATATAGCCTTAACGCTAATTATAAAGTCTTATAAATACTAGTAGGTAGTATATATTATTAACCTTATAAATACTAATAGGTAGCACGCTATTAATCTTATAAATACTAATAGGTAGCATGCGTTATTATTAGATTTATAATATACTAGTAGCTAGAAGGTTAGTCTATAAAAGACTCTAGGCCTCTTATAGAAACTTCCTCTAATATATCTATATCGACCTCTAACTCTTCCTTCTATTAGTATTCTAACTCTTCCTCCTATTAGTATCCTTTATTAAGAGCTTCTTTAGCTTTAATAACTCCTATTAGCAAAAACAGTATCTGTTATATATTGCTCTAGCTCCTCTAAGGCTAGTAGTATTATTAGTAGTAGTTCTAGTAGTAGGTCTAGTAGTAATCCGCTAAAGAAGCCTACTAATAACTACTATAAGAAGCTAGCCTTTATACGCTTATCTAAGTATAAAGCCGAAATCGAAGAGATAGTCGCTTTAGCTAAGAAGATCGATATAGCTCTTAATAGGTTCTCTAGTATAAAGGTTAAGGATAGTACTATAACCTATAAGTAGTATAAGACTATTATCTATATCTATAATAAGTAGCGATAGTTAGTCTATACGAAGTAGAGTCTAAAGGCTAAGTATATAGCTCTTTTTACTAAGAACTATAAGAATATAGCTAGCCTATACTACCTAGAGCATACGCTAGAAGTTAATAACAACCTAGAAATAAACTCTTATAGTAGTAGTAACTATATCCTATATATCCTTACTTCTAGTACTAAGAGTACTCGCTTATACCTAGGTAATACTAGATATACGCGCTATTATAAGAACCCGAGCTCTTATCTCTTTAAAGGCTATATTAGCTTTAAGAATAATAATAGTAATAATCTATTATTCTATAGTATCTACCTAGGCTATTTATATAATAAGTATTAACTTCTATTATGTTAGAATCCTTAACTTCTATTATATTAGGTTCTACTTAAGAATAGCTAATAGCGGGTATATTAGCTACGTTAGTAATTATATAACTAGCATCCTACTAAACCTTATTCTCTATAGCTAGTCTAGCTAGTATATCGCCTTCTAGTAGAGATATCTCTATTATAGTATTAGCTAGCTTGTTAAATTTAACTGCTATATACTACTCTATAGTAGGTACTACTCTATAAGTATTATTAACCTCTACTACTATAGTAGCTAGGTTTATAACGCTATTATAAATATCTGTCTCTATAGATATCTACTATAGTTATCAAATAGACTACTTCTATATAGTCGGCGTTATCTTTATTAAAGCTACTTACTTCTTTGTCTTTTGCCTCTAGGCTTTAGTAATATAGCTAAGGAGCAACTTATTATTAGTTATAACCTTAGTATTACCCTCTCCTACTAAGAATCGACATACTCTAGTACGTTAGCTACTATTCTTATTAGATGATTCTTTTTAGAGCTTTAATTATTATTATTCTAAAAGCGTTAAAAGCTCCTTAATATTAGAGATATTATCCTTATCCTATAGTAACTCTTCTATTACTAGCGTCTAATTAAAATAAGGAATCCTATCCTAACTAGCTTATAATAATCTATTAGAATGTCGATCCTAGAACTACTAAGCTATAGTATAATAAGCTGTTATTAAGCGATTGCTACAGACTAAGTATCTTAAAATTCGACTATCTAGAGTCTATAAAGTATACGTTCCTAGCTAATAGGACTTCTTAATCTAGAATAGACTAAACTACTTAGGCTTAAGCTTTATTAGACTCGGGTTTTGTACTAATACCTAGGATCTAACCTTCTAGTTTAGTTTATACTCCTATTTAAGGGGCATAGAAACTATTATCTTATAGGCAACTATATAGTTTAGAAGCCTCTTATTTAGTATCTACTAGGTATACCTTATAATTCTAAAGCGCTTCTTATAGTTAGAGACTTCTAAAGACTCTAGCCTAAGCGTATTTTTACTCTTAACAATTCTTAGGTATTAGCTATATACTAGGAAGAAAGGACTATAACCTCTAATAGCGTGCTATTAGTATCTAGTATAGAATAGCGCTTTATAAAGAAAGCTATCCTAGTACTACTTATCTATACTAACGTATATATTAGTAAGTATCTTTCTAAGCGTACTATTTAGGTTTTCTACCTTACTATTAGTTATTAGGTAATATAGTATTATTAGCTAGCAATTAAGCTTTAGCTATTAGTTTTAATAGGCGATAATCTTAGATAGGAAGTTTCTCCTATTATCTAATAGAAGCTCTCTTCGCGCTCTATAATAAGTATAGATTTCCTTATATAAGAAGCGAGCTATAGTCTTATTATTATTAGAAGGGACCGCTCTAGTAATAGGCTAAGTAGTAGTAATATTAATAGTAGTAATAATATACTTATTCCTATTAAGCTATTATAGTATAGGATGTTAGAAAGTATAGTCTAGTTAGCTCTTTAGAGAGCTATACTTGTCCCTATTAAAAAGTAATAGGCAGTCGCATACTAGGAATATTAAGTCAGAGTAGGGAGAGTTATGCTACTTTATAACTTAGGAGTACTCTAACTAAGCCCTACAAGCTTAGCCTTAGTAGGAATTTTTCTAGGAGAAAGAGAAGAGAAGATTCCTTCTTCTTTTCTCTAACCAAATATGTTTCTAAAAATATATTCCTCCTATAGCTACTTCTATTACGTAAATCTATTACCTAGTATTAAGTATAGGATCTTAAAACAATAGGTTATAAGCCTAGGTTTTGCCTATAGCTAGGAGTCGAAATTATTAGAAGAGTATACTTAATCTACTTATTAATTAAAGGTGGACTAGAGGCCGCTACCGCCCTATATAGGAAGACTAGAGCTAATCGAAGGACTAATTAGAGTGGCCCCTTAGGTATAGATAAGTCGTAAAAGCGCCTAGCAACTAACTAGACATAGTTAAAAGTTAGTAGTAACCTTTTAAAACTATACTAGATTTCGATATAAAACTACTAATTTGTTTATCCTTTAGTTATTTATCTATTCGTTTATAATACCTTTTACTATAGATTCTACTAAGGATAGGAAAAAGACCCCTACCCTTACTTAAGAGAACTACGAGCTCTAGTTTAAGTAGGTAATACGACTACTCATATTAAAGAGGGTCGTATAGCTACTAGACTAAAAGGCCCTTCTCCTAGGAAGCCTAAGAACTATAATTCTAAATAGCGAAGTTCTAGTTGTTAGAGAGGCTAACTTCCTAATCTTTATAGTATAGCTACCTCTTAGCCTAGCTAGCGCCTAACTACTACAGAAGGTATCTAACCTATTAAGCTCTAAGCTAAGAGACCTGTATATTAGTTAGAGCTCTTCTAGCGGGAGCGGTTAGAGTACTAGTTAGAGTACTAGTTAGAGTACTAGTTAGAGTACTAGTTAGAGTACTAGTTAGAGCACTAGTTAGAACGATTAGAGTTCTTTAGGGCCGTAGGATAGCAATTAGCTAGACCTAGGACTTATTAGAATAGTACTATAACCTACTATACCTAAAGGAGAGTACTTATAGTATAAGGTTAGAAATTATATATACGAGCTCGTAATTACTAATAAGTAGTATTAGGATAACTCTACCGCCCTATTTAAGATTACCTAAAGCCTAGATAAGATTAATTTAACTCTAATACTAGATTATATAAGAGCTATAGAAGTATAGTCCCTCTTACTCTTAAAGTATAGTAAGAATCTTTTAACCTTATTAAAAGTATACTAGTAATAGTAGATAACCTATAAGATAGATAAGGACATAATAATTAATAACGCCTATATAACTCTATCGAACCTCTTACGTAAAATTATTAGTATTAAGCCTAATATAAGAATCTTATACTTATACAATAAGGTAGTCTAGTAACTACTTAACGCTCTACTAGAGTAGTATTATAACCTTAGACGCACGATTAATCTAATAGGTATAAAGGATAGTATAAAGATTATATATATCCTATTCGAAGAGGAAGCTTAGATATAGGGCTCTAACTATATAATAAGTATAGACGCTAGGAAGGCTAGATTATACTTTCTCTATAGATTAACTAACTACCTTCTTACAAAATGCCTAAGGATAGTAGAGTATTAGAAGATACTAAAAAAGAAGAAGTATAAGCGTCGGACTAGCCTATAGCGTCGAAAGACTATAAATATAACTAATCTAAAGACTCTAATATAGAAGATTAAAGTACTTAAGGTTAGAGTAAAGGGTAGGTCTAGTTAGAGTAAGCTATAACTAGATAAGAGGGATAAGAAGCACTCTAATAAAGATAAGAGTAAGCGTAGGTAGAAGAAGAGTAAGGTATATATAGCGGAAGCTAATATATTATTATTATTATCTAGTAACTCTAACTTTAAGTACTCGAGTTTCTTTAAGACCTTAGACTCCTCTAACGAAGAGAATAAGAGTAACGATAAATAGGTAGAAGCTACTATAGACTATAAGGATAGGCTCCTATAAGGTACAATCTTCCTAGACTCTAGGGTATTAGTATTACGTACCCTTCGTCGGTCTCGGTCCTTCGGGGTATGTTCTTTAGCACAATGTTATATTCGTAGTCTTAAGGCTTAGAGACTCCTTATCTAGAGTGTAACAAGATTAATTAACTAAGTTAAGTACGAAGCTCCTAAACTACTACGTAAAGAGTATATCCTATATACGAAGGAAACCCTACCTCTTTATATAGTCTAACTATCTTTAACCGAGCTAATCGCGTTCGAGCGCTTAGTTAACTAATCGCTTAGTTACGTGTCCGACCCGACCTCTTAAGCCCTAATTAGTTTAGTTATATATCTAGGCGTTCTACCTTTATGTTAATAACTATCTAGCGGGTTATACGTACCGAAGTATGTCCTAACCCGAAATAGGTAAGCGTTAGTAGCTTCTAAAGATAAGCTCTTAAAGAGGGAAGTAGATACTAATATAAAGTAATAAATAACAAGAGTTTGATAGATAGTCGATTCTAATTAGTCGATTACTAATATAAGTTAAACATAGTCTAAATAAGTCTATCCTAAGTTCCTATATATATTGCCTTCCTAATAGTAGGCCCCTTCTATTCTTAATGCTCTCTACGATCTCTAGGGAGTAGTAAGAGTATAGAGAGCAAGGTACATATACTCTCTAGGTCTTAGCTATAGGAGGTAGAGCACTATCCTTATTAGTCGGTTAGTGCCGCTATTTCTCCTAGCAGGTCCGCTTATACTATCTAATCGCTTTAATTTATAATACTATCCCCTCCTTAGCCTAGCTTCGTCCCGAAGCTTATTACGTATAATCTTAACTCTTTCGTTTATCTAGCAACTATGTCTTCTCCTTTACCTTCTACTATATAGTCTAAATCGACTTAGTATCGGAAACATAAAGCCGCCTAGATCTTCTATAAGGGGAATATCGCTATAAAGCCTTATAATACTTATTAAAAGGAGGGTCGTATATATTATATATACATTTCCTCTAGTCGGTGCGCTAAATATTAGTAATAGAATCTAAAGGGTTATAACGCGCGGGTTACTAAAAGCGAATAGAAACGTCTTACTACGTAGCATAAGAGGTTGCTTTAAGAGCTCGATTCTATAAAGGCTAAGCTAGCCCGGGCGTATACTAAAGAGATACGTCTTCGAAAATAGCTAGATATAGTAGATCGGAAAGTTGTCGAAGGTCGTACGTTAGAGGATCGTCTCTTATTAGACGAGGATATAGAGGTTTAGGAGGAGTTTAAGGTTCTCGATTCTAATCTGTCGGCTCCTAGCTAGTATGTTCCCGACCTAGTATTGTCTCCTTAGACCCAGAGTTCTTTAGATAGCGTGCTAGATTCTTTCTAGTACGGAGAACCCCCTACCTTCTTATTAGATGTTTCCTCTAGTAGAAATGCCGTAGAAGCTAGTAGCAGTTCGTAAGGTTTTCTAGTAGTTCCTAGGTATTTTCCGATTCTAGATATCCTCTCTATTTAACTAGATATTAATTGTTCTTTTAATCTAGAATCCTTTCGACTTCGAACTCGTCTTCTTTCTAAGTTTCGTAATAAAATGTTTCCTATAAGGGTATGTCTAGGTCTGCTAGTTCTAAAAGCGATATATAGAACATAGGGTGTATTTTGGCGTCTAGTAGAAGTACTAGCCTATAGCTTATAGGTCCTCTAACCTCCTTAACTAAGAATGGTCCGACTTTCTTATAGTCTAGTTTCTTTATTAGTCTTCGTGTCTTTAGGTTTTTAGTATAAAGATACACCTTATCCCCCTCTTTTAGCTAAGGTGCTATTCTTATGTCCTTACCTTATAGTTTCTTTTAGTCTTGTTCGATCCTTGTTTTAGCGTCCTTATAGATTTTTCGGAGGTTACTTACCCTAACTATCGTAGCCTAAGTAGCCTTATAGTAGTATTCGGGTCTAAAAACATTAGGCTCCTTCCCGAAGTTTAGGAAGAATAGTAACCTGCCTATTATTAACAAATCTATGTTATTAATTACTAGTTGCGCTATTAGTAGTAGTGCTACCTAATTATTTATTGTTTTATTAACGTAGTATTGTAGGTACGTCTCTAGAGTCTAGTTAACTTGTTCCGTCTGTCTGTTTGTCTATAGATAAAATGCTATAGACAACTTCTACTTCGTGCCTAGAAGTGTAAGAAGTATCCTCTAGTACCGCGACGTAAATAGCTTATCTCGATCCGTTATATACGCCTTTTGCGTTCTATAGTATCTAACTAGCCTATTAAGTATAAGGTGTGCTAGCTATTCTACTATTATTAATTCGTTATAGGGTATAAAGTATACGTACTTCGTTAGCCTATCTATAATATTAAGTATCGAATCGTATGCGTATCCTATTACTAGGTCCTTTAACCTAGGTAACTTTACGATAAAGTCTATCGTAATCTTATCCTATAGTTACTCTAGTACTTTAGAGAATTGAATTTCTCTATAAGGCGAATATCGTTCTACCTTATTCTGTCTATATTATACACATTTCTTAATGTAGTTATATACTCGTTATCGCATCTATAGGAATTCGAAATGTCTTTATATTAAGTGTACTATCTTTATAATTCCTAGATGTCCTCGTATTAGTTCGTTATAGTACCTTCGTATACATTTCTTAATGTCTGCTTCTAGCACTTAGAATTTTCCTTTACTTATAGGAAATTCCTCCTTTTAGTCGTTTAGTATCCTAACTGTTTTATTAAACTCTCTAACGTTTACGCTTAGGCTTCTATTATTATTGATTTTTAATACCTAGTGCTCGAACTTGTCTTTTGTTTCTATATAGTCGCTTCGCTATAATAAGGCGTCTGCTCTTACGTTATCCTTTCCTAGAGTATATTTGATTTCGAATTTATATTACCCTAGAAGTTCTGCCTATCTAACTTATCGTCTTATTAGGTCCTTTATAGTCGTAAAATATAGCAGATTCTTATAGTCTAAATATATTACAAGTCCTAGTACTCCTTCGTAATAAACTCTCTAGTGTCGTAGTACTAA
The DNA here is from genome assembly GCA_013403795.1 of Teratosphaeria pseudoeucalypti. Classification (NCBI taxonomy): domain Eukaryota; kingdom Fungi; phylum Ascomycota; class Dothideomycetes; order Mycosphaerellales; family Teratosphaeriaceae; genus Teratosphaeria; species Teratosphaeria pseudoeucalypti. Next base: position 15,723 of record JABBMZ010000131.1, on the reverse strand, counting down.
TATAATTATAAGTAGCTCTTTATTATAAATGTCGTAGTTCTATTTGGCTAGTATTATCTTTCGAGAATAGTAGGCGATAGGCTTGCGCTTGCCTTCGCTTTCTTAGGTAAGGCATGCTCCTATAGCAAGATTGGATGTATCTATTTCGATCTATATAGGCTTATTTATGTCGAATATAGCTAGTATTAAGCATTCTGCTATTATATCCTTTAGCTTCTAAAAGGCTTCTTAGTGTTTGTTTTCCTATTTAAACGTAATATCCTTCCTTATAAGATTTGTAAGAACTATCGTAGTTGTCGAGTAGTCCTTAATAAACTTTTAGTTATAGTTCGTAAGGCCTAGGAATACTTATACATCCTTGACGTATTTTGGTGTTAGCTATTCCTATACTACCTTGATTTTATCGGAGTCGACTTATAGTCCTTTTGTGCTTATAATAAATCCTAGGAACTTGACCTCTTTCTTATAGAACTCGTATTTTTCTAGGTTAACTCGTAGATTGCGTTCCTATAGTTTCCTAAATACTTTTTATATATGTTCGATATATTGTTATAGCGTCCCGTTAGTATAGACTAGGATATCGTTAAGGTACGCTATTATAAAGTTGTCTAAATATTCTCGTAGTATATCGTTTATTATATCTTAGAAACTTGCTAGTACGTTTGTTAATCTAAATAGTATAACTAAGAACTTATAAAGTCCGTATCTTAATCTGAATGCTATCTTCTACTCTTTACTAGCTACTATACGGATAAGGTAGTACCTATTCTATAAGTCTAGCGCGGTAAACTACTAAGCTCCTAAAAGTCTGTCCTATAGCTCGATAATATTAGGTAAAGGGTACTAGTTCTTAATTATAATGTCGTTAAGTTTCTAGTAATCCTATACGTATCGTAGCTTTCTGTTCTTCTTTAGTACAAACATTATTAGTAATGCTGTAGAGGATTCTAATTTCTAGATATATCTCTTTGCTTTGTTCTCCTTAATCTATTCTCGTTCAGCTTCTAATTCTTTACCTAATTTGGCATATAGTAGTCTAAACGGTAGTACCTTTCTAGGCTAAAGTCGGATTCGGTAGTCCTATAGTTAATGTTTTAGCAAGGCTGCTAATCCCGTTTCGTCCTTAAAGAGTAGCGCGAATTCCTTATACTCTTCTAGGATTCTAGGTACTACGATTTCACTATGTACTATAACGTCTTTGTAATCTAGTAGACTCTCTCTAGTATCTATCTAGTTCGCGCTTCGTCGTTAAAGTCCGCTATTTGCTAAGAAACACATCTTATATAGTTTCTTCTACTTATCTACTATCGTCCGCTATTAATATGTAGGTTTCGTAATACGTTCGTATTTGTATTAATCAAATCTAAGTACTCCTGTCCTCTAGTTAATAGCTAGGTTATGTTTTCTTAACTAAGGGGTGCCTAGTATAATGTCGTGTCTAGCTATTAGTATTACATCTAAGATAATCTCCTCGTAATGCCCTTAAGTAATATATAATAGAGGTACTATTTCTCTATCTACGTTAGGCAAGCGTAATCTATTTACTATAATTACCTTGTATCTATCTAGTTTCTAGCGCATTATAATCGCTCTCCTTTAAATGTAGTCTTTTAATATAAAGCTACTACTAGCCCTACTATCGATTATTACTATCGTAGGTAGTCTGTTTACGATACTTTTAGTCTTAAAGACTCCTATCTTGCCGTTACTACTAGAATTGTTTTCTTAAGCCTTATAAATGTTGTTACACTCGTACTAATCGCTCGTGTCGGCCGAGCTTACTCGTTTTCTAAATCGAATAGTAAAGCGTTACTATACTCTAGTACTAGCATCCTATATATCTTTATAGGTTGTTGTTATCGTTCTAGCTCCTTCTATTATTCTCTTGTAAAGAGCTATCGATCCTAGTATTCTCGCATTTTCCTCCTAATGTATGTCTAGATCTAATTCCTATATTAGATCGCTTCTTATCTAGCTTTTCGGTTATTAGTTAGAACCTCCTATAGTTGTTCTCGCCTAAGAGTCTAAATAGTCTGCATAGTTTGGAACTGTTTCTATAGTGCCTTAATCTAGTCCCTTATTCCTTTTATTACGAGTAAGCCTCCTAGTATTAGGTAGCCTCTATCGCCCTAGAATTAGCTTCTAATAGGTAGTACGTCTCGTACGTGTTGTCTAAAGCTTTGTTCTTCTCTATATACTAATCGATGCTTCTAGAACATACTTCGAAGCTACTTAATTAAGAGGTCGAATTGTCCTAGATATAGATAGCGTTCCTTTCCGAGTATTAGAAAAACTTCCTTATATCGCCTAGTAATTGCGACAAACATGCTTATAGCTTCTATATAGCCTAATATAGTAAACTCGATTAGTTCGTCTCGATTTATGTCGTTACTACTTCTCTACTCTTTATCTAAAGTGTTATTGTTTTCGCTATCTTTGTTTTTAGTCGTCTCGTTATCTTGTCCTTCTATAACGTTAACTTCTTCTATATGTTCTTAGTCTTTAAGTAACTATTAGCGTTCGTGTATAGTTTCGCTTATAAGTATACCGACCTTGTCTAGTCATAGTTAGTCTCCTTTGTAAAGGGATGTCTAGTTTTATATAATGTCTGCTATAATTTCCGCGATTTCTACTAGTATGTTATACTACTAAAGTAGGTCTTTAACGTCCTATCTAACTTGTTCGTAAAGTTTGTTCTTCTATATCTTATAAACTAGTCCTCTAGCGTTATAATAGGCGTATGTCTATCGAGTTTCGTATTATAGTTCTGCCTATCTATTTTAGAGTTTCTTATCTTAATGTTTCCTATATTAGTTATCGTAGCATCTTAACTAATCTTCTACTTCGTATAGTTTTAACATTCCGCTCTATAGTATAGATAGTCGCGTAGGTTCTTAGTTCTCTCCCGAACCCGGGGCTTAGTATAGGGCTTTATCCGTTCCCTTTTCTTCGTCCCTATTATAGGCGTCGTCACCTACGATTCCTATCGCGTCCTCCTATTCGGGGATATCCTCTACGTCGTTAGGGACATTATCTACGTACTTTATAGAATAGAATTCGTTTTCTAGAGCTATAGGTATTTTCTAGGTAAGAGTTATATCTAGCTACTAGATCGCTCCGCTTACTAGTTCCTCCTACTCTGTAGTAATATCCTTTAATTTTGCTAGTACATTCGAATAGTTAAGCGGTTTAGCAAAACTTTCGTAGTTGCCCTTTAGCGGATTATGCTCCTTTAGGTTCTTATTATATCCTCCTCTAGATATTAGTTTATCCTAGGTTCCGAGGACTATATTAAATTCCTAAATTCGTTCTATCGAGTTAAACTATCGTTAGGGCACTTTATTCTTTAACTTATAGTCCCTTACTATATATCTAATCTTAGAACACGTATAGTACTTAATTCTAGTTTTCTTACCTTAGGATCCCTTTTCCTTAGGTCTTCCGTTATCGAGTCGCTACGTGTTGTTTGCTTCCTAGTCTATAGTATCGTAGTCGTTACCTTAATTATATCTTCCTCTAGTCTAGCTAGTAGGTACAAAGCTATATTTCCTACTACTACGATTGTGGCGCTTTTCTATCGCACGCTTATATAACATATTATTAATCCGGATCGCACTAGAAATGAGTTAGTCTAAGTCGTCGTTTGTAGATCCGTCGCGCATTAGCTTATCCTTAACGTTATCCTTTAAGCTACGTTATAATATAACTATTAGGGCATTATTATCCTATTTAGTAACTTAGGCATGTTGTTTAAAGCTAGTAGCATAGTCGGATGCTAACATCTTCTAAACTAAGTATTAAATAACCCTAGTCGAAACTTCCTTGTCGTTATAGACTCTATAGATCTGTCTAAGTTCTTTCTTAAAGACGTTAAAGTTTCCGAACATTCCCTTTTCGTCGGTGTTGTCGCTAAAGTACTTAGTAAGGTAGGGTTTGATCTATTTCTAAGCTTTGCTATATAGGTACGTAATAGCGAACAAGGTCTTATTCTACGTAACGTCGTTAAATAAGAAGTATAGCTATATTTAGTTAAGCTATTCCTCGAGCTTAACTCGATCTCTATAGTAGAGGTCTAGTTTAGCAACCTTTGTAGTAGAGTCTCCTAACGTAGTCCTTACTCGTGTCGATCCTCTAGCATCGCTTAGGGCTAGGGTTCCTAAAGCGGTCCTCGATATAGAACTTATACTTAAGGGTGTTTAAAGTGTTAATAACTAACTAGCGGGTTATACATACCGAAGTATATCCTAACCCGAAATAGGTAAGCGTTAGTAGCTTCTAAAGATAAGCTCTTAAAGAGGGAAGTAGATGCTAATATAAAGTAATAAATAATAAGAGTTTGATAGATAGTCGATTCTAATTAGTCGATTGCTAACATAAGTTAAACATAGTCTAAACAAGTCTATCCTAAGTTCCTATATATATTGCCTTCCTAATAGTAGGCCCCTTCTATTCTTAATACTCTCTACGATCTCTAGGGAGTAGTAAGAGTATAGAGAGTAAGGTGTATATACTCTCTAGGTCTTAGCTATAGGAGGTAGAGCACCATCCTTATTAGTCGGTTAGTGCCGCTGTTTCTCCTAGCGGGTCCGCTTGTACTATCTAATTGCTTCAATTTATAACACTTTAGATACTATATTATTCCTTAAGCGATTAGTTCTTATGCGTTTAGCTCTTACTAATCTATGTTCGATTTATAATATTACTCCTCCTTCTTAAGCCTACTTGTCCTTAAGTATCTTATCCCTTAGTAAGTTTATTTACTATATCCTATAAGACGTCTCGTCGCCTTCGTCTTGCTACTAATATCGCAAAGTCTAGTATTAAAATAGCTCTCTATACCGCTTGTCGAAACGCCCGTTCTAGCCTTAATAGCCCTACTCCGAAATGTATCGTTAGTCCTTAGTCTAGCAAATATTCTAAATATATTCGAAAAGGTTACGCTAGCTATGACGTTACTATCTCTGTTCCTTAGTAAGAGAAACTTGCTACGAACCGCGGCTATCTTCGCTCCGAACTCGACTAAATTAAAGAAGAAGAGTTAAAACTAAAAATACGAAAAATCCGTCTTCGAAAATAGGTTTGCCTCGCTAAGCGCTATACTAATAACGCGGTAGCTTAAGAACTTAATAACCTAGAGGCTACTAAAGCTATTAAAGAGCTTTTCCTTCTCTTAGAGATTATAAATAGCGTAGAAGTTTTAGACTTAAACTTCTACTACAAGATCTTAGAGTTATTGCCTTCCGTATAGGTATCTCTTAGTAACTTGTCTCTATTCGAAACCCCTCCTAACCTAGCTCTACCTTTAATACTAGACCGAGCGGTTATAAATTTAGCGTGTACGTTAGAAGTATCGGCTTCTAATAATGCCTTATTAGGAGGTTAATATAGTCCTTATACGTAGCTAACGTATCCTTAACTATATTAACCTCTCTTTTAACTATATTCCTTTTAGGATACTTCCTTACTATATGCCCGAACTACTAGTATATATAGTACTATAGTCTATAGCTTCGATAGCTCTTATCTATTATATCTAGTTCTATTAGCTAGAGCCTATATAGATCTCTCTTCTACTAAGCGCTTATACGTCCTACTCTAGGGTCTAAATATATTAGGCGATTACTCCTAAGCTCCTATAGTCTCTTGTCGATTTCCTTAGCAGATTTTATTATTACTAATAGCGTCGTAGCTCCTTTCTCTTAGATTGACTCCGCTTTTATAACTTCCTTTAGGCTAAGGTAATACTACGAACGAAGCGTAGTATTATTCTATTCTAGACTAGCGGCGTACCCTTAGAACTCTAAGTTATACTTTACTATAAAGGTAGTTTATTACAAACGTCGAACGTAGTAGTCTATATATATCTCTTTATTTAGTACTCTAAACAACTTATCTAACTTGATTTCGAACTAGTTGTAGTTATAGAATATTAATCTCGTTTTAGTCCTAGCACCTCTGTCGTTATCTAACTAATCCTTTAGGTACGGCCTAAATCCTAATATAGCGCGGCCTCTTAAGAAAGATATCGCGTAAAGTACCTTATTAGATTTACTCGCGAACTAAGCCTAATTAAATAAGAAGTACAGCTTTAGTTAAAACTGAAATTCTTCTAATCTTCCCTAGTTCCTATCGAACGTCTCTAGCGTAGATACCTTTAGTAGGTTAACTCCTATTTCTATCTATCCTATTATACTAGAAGTAGCTAGTATCTTAGGTCGTCGTATACTTTCGCTATAGATCGACATTTTTTCTATCGAATCCGAAAGCCCTATTATTAAGAGTGGTCCTATCGATGTTTTCTCTTATTATCTATATAATATTAGCTAAGGCCCCTAGGTAGTACTTAAAGTATTACGTACCCTTTATTAGTCTTAGTCCTTTAGAGTATGTTCTTTAGTATAATGTTATATTTGTAGTCTTAAGGCTTAGAGACTCCTTATCTAGAATGTAATAAGATTAATTAACTAAGTTAAGTACGAAGCTCCTAAACTACTATATAAATAGCGTATCCTATATACGAAGGAAAACCTACCTCTTTATATAGTCTGACTGTCTTTAACCGAGCTAATCGCGTTCGAGCGCTTAGTTAACTAATTGCTTAGTTACGTGTCCGACCCGACCTCTTAAGCCCTAATTAGTTTAGTTATATATCTAGGCGTTCTACCTTTAGATACTACGTTATTCCTTAAGTAATTAGTTCTTATACGTTTGGCTCTTACTAATCTATGTTCGATTTATAACAATTAGCCTATATATCTAACGACAAAAATCTCTTTAGAAACCTAAACCTAACTAGCTAAAGAAGAATTAAAGTTAGGGGTAGTTTCTTAGAGAGTAGATATAGAGATATAATAGAGGTCTTTAATATATTTAGAGGGAGTCTTACGTTACTAGCGCTCTATATTCTAAACCTAGGTGTTACTCTAATCTTAGGTTAAAAGCTTATTTAGGAATGTAATTTAGTTAGAATAATGCTCTTTAGTACGTTTTATATAGTAAATTCGTGTATTAACCTAGTTCTCAAATATTATTCTTCCTATAGGGTCTATTGACTCTAGAAAGTCTATAGTACCCTAGCTCCTCAGATAGATAGCGTAGAAAATAGAGTAGAGTCTCTACTTACCCTAATAGCTAATATAGATAACTTTAACTAAACTACGCCTAACTTTAACTAGACTATATATAAGATCTATAATCTCTTATATTATCGTTTCTTATACTATAGTATAGTAAAGCTTAGGTCTCTTTATAAGGTTACTACGCTAAAGAGCCTAGTACCTATTATCGATAGTTTCGACTATAAAATATGCAGACTTACAAATATAAAAAGGAAGCGAGGAAAGATAACTAACTAGAAGCGCTAGATCCTTAAACTTATCTTATTTGATATCTATAGCCTATTACTACTATTAAGAGAAGGATATAGATACTTCCTTATAATTATTAATAATTACTTGCAGAAAGTATAGGCGTACCCTCTAAAGAGAAAGTCGGATATAGCCGAAGTACTATAATACTAGCGGAAGAGAGTCGAGCTTTAGATTAATAGCTATAAGCCTAAGGTAGCAAGAAGTAATAATATATATAAGCTCCTATCTATTCTAAAGGAATAGGAATTAGAATACGGCATAGAACTTAACCTAACTAAGGCGTATAACTCTCGGGTAAATAGTATTACTAAGAAACATATTAGAGATACTAAGTAGGAAGTTAGAGCGATAATCGAAGATATAGGACTCCTAATCGAATTCTAGCTAGAGGCTCTAATAGCGAGCTAATATATATATAACCTATGCCCCGTTAAGATTAATAACCTCCTAGTAACGCTAGAGGAAGCTTAGTTAGAGAAATGACCCTCTATCGACTATATACGTATTTAGGAGTACTAGGTTATCTTATATATCAACCCGAGATCGATACCTAAAGAGTCGAGGAGGGATAAGCTAATAAATTAGGGGCGTAATAATATGTTTATTAGGTATATTAAGGGTACTACTAAGATATAGAAGATCTAGGCACCTAATCTAAAACAGGTTATTGCTATAGGATCTATTAAATTCTTTAAAGAAAGTAAAGGGAGTAATATTAAACTTAGCTTTACTTCGAAGAATTAGAGTAGTTTTATACTAACGCGAAGGCTAGTCGAGCGTCTACTAAAGCCTAACCTAAACCTAGCACCGAAACCTAATAAGAATCTACCCTAAGGTATAATACGTAGGGTAGTAATATATATCGAATTACTATAGCTACCGAAACCCGACGCTAGTATTACGTAGAGGGTAGTAACATATATTAAACTACTATAGCTACCAAAACCTAATACTAGCATCGAGAGGTATAATCTAAATTTTAATACTAAGTTAGAATAGTAGGAGAAGGAGCGAGGCTAGTTAGAGTAAGAGATATTAGACGCTACGCTAGTTATACTAATTTTACTACCTATACTAGGAGCGCTAAGCGTATCTACTATACTAGTACTAGGTAAGAGAATAAGAATAGTACTAGATAGATTAGGCGAGATTAGAGTAAAAAGAGACTTACTAAGATAGTAAAATAAGGTAACTAGTAAGAGGAGTTAGGGTTAGAGTAATAAGGAGAGGCAGGATAAGCTAAAGAGGGCTATAGAGATAATCGGAAGCTTTATAATAATCTATAATATAATATTAAGTATAAATGTAAAGAAAGAGCTCTATTAGTATAAAGGTAATTAGTTCGGATTTATAGCAGATATAGAAGAGCTCGGCCTAGTAGTAGTAGGAGCTAGAACACGACTATTAGAGAAGATACCTATCCTAAAGACGTACGAGCAGGTAGTCTCTAATAAGAAGTACGGATACCTATAGCTAGAGGCTATATAGGTAGAAACTATCGCGCTAGAGGGTAACCTAAGCTATAGGGCTATAGCCGCACTAGCGGGAGCTAATCTAATTACGTCTAAATAGGTCTTCGATATAAAATATAATACTAATAGATCGGTTAATAAGTTTAAGGCCCGACTAGTCGCTAGAGGATTAAGCTAGGTGCTTAGAGTTAACTTTAAAGATATATCCGCCCTAATAGTTAGATATAATACTATCCGCCTCTTTATAGCCGTAGTATATATAAATAACTAGGAACTACATTAGGTCGATATTAATAATACTTTTATAGAATCGGTTCTTAAGGAGGTTATTCTAATATATATACTACCTAGTATTAGAATTAACCTAGGCGAGGTACTTAAGCTAGAGAAGAGCTTATATAGTCTAAAGTAAGTAGCCTAAGACTAGTACTAAATCTATAAAGGAAAGATTAAGAAGATCGATTTTGTTTAGAGTAAAGTAGATCCTTACCTATTTATGCATTCTATCTAGAAACTAATAGTACTAGTATACGTAGATAATATTATAATAGGAGTAGAGAGTATAGCTAACGTAGACTAGTTTAAGAGAAAGTTTGCGACATTCTTTAAGATTAAGGACTTAGGCGAAGTAACCTACCTACTAAATATCAAGATTATTAAAGACTAGAAAGCTAGCACCTTACGCCTAGACTAGACGTACTATATCTAGAAGGTGCTAGATAAGCTTATAATATTAGTAGAGAGCGCCTATCTAACCTAATTACCTCTAGATAGCTATAATATAATTAGACTATTAGGACCTAACGATATTAGAGTTAATAAGATAGAGTACTAGGAAGCTATTAGTAGCTAGATATACGTAGGTGTTCTAACTAGGCCTAATATTATATTTTTACTTAGAAAGCTAAGCTAGTATATATTAGACCTAGCTAAATACTGCTAGTAAGCTCTAAAGAAGCTTAGGAGGTATATACGCTCGTTAAAGGACCTAGGGATTATATATAACGCGAAGGTATAAGATATACTTATAGGATACTCTAACTTAGACTATACGATAGATAAGTTAGACTATATCTTAGTACTAGAGAATATGTTTATACTTATTAGAGGAGTAGTATTATAGGCTAGTAAGTAGCAAAAGTTAGTAGTAGGCTTACTAATAGAAGTAGATTATATAGCGATAGTAAGATACGTAAAGTAGTCGTAATTCTTCTACTAGATCCTCTAAGATATAAAGATATAAAGGTATATTAGTTAGAGCCTATAGATTAAAGAGGAGATAAAGTTCGCTATAGGCTTACTAATAGTATAGCTATAAGGGGATAATTAAGTAGTAATTACCTTAGCGAAGGATATATACGCTAGCAAGAGGTTAAAGCATATTAATATAGCCTACTAATACTAGCAAGACTTCTATAAGAAGTATATTATCTCTATTAGCTACGTTAGGACCTTTAATATAATCGCCGACAGTCTAACTAAACTAAAGCTAGGACTCTAATTCGAGAAGGTAGTAGAGTAGCTTTAGTTAAGGAAGTAGCTCTTTATTTCTAACTACAATTATAGCTACTACTAGAGAGTAGCATTATAACCTACTAGGCTAACCTACTACCTTAGGTAATCTTATTTATTATTAGAAGCCTAGAAACCTCTACCTAAGTACTTATACTACTCGCGGCTACCTTCAAACCCGCGAGACCTATAATAAGAACTCTAACTACTACGATAAGAGTTAGAGCGGCGAGAGTTAGAGAGCCTCCTACTAGGCTAGGATAGACCTATATTAGGCATCTTAGCGATCTCTTAGTTATAGAACTCTTACTAAGCCCTTACTCTATCCGCTTTAGTAATACTATATAGGGGCCTCTAGATAACGATACTTGTTCCTACTTCTCCTACTCCTAGCTCTCTCTAAGTAACTAAGCAATAGGACCTTTAGAGCTCTAACGCCTCTAACTAAGGTTTATACCTTAAAAAGCTATATTAGGAACAGAGCTTAGAGGCTATCGCGGCGGGGTAGTAATCTCCTTACTTAATAGAGAGTCCTCCTTTATAAATAGAGGAATTAGGGTGCGCCTAGTAATCTATAGAAGGAAGGCCTAGTTAGTAAGGTATCTATAGGAAAGGGCCTCGATCCTCTTACTTATCTAATTTAAATTATAGTTAGTTACCTAATCCTAAGTAGTAAATAGCCTCCTAATAATACTCTACTCTTATTAGGTAATCTCGGCCTACTAGAGGTAGACTAGAATCCTATAATAAATAAGGTCGCTCTAAGTAAATAGTAATAGGTTAGTCTAGACTAGATTTAGCTTATATAGCTGAGGGGTCTTATCTCTAAACTACAAAGAGAAGAAATTACTAGCTTCTCGATTTAAGCGGGGTCCTAGAAAAGCCTTATAGCTATAGTCTATAAGGTAAGTAAGTAGCCTATAATACTTATTCTCCTAATAATTAATACTAGATAGTCGAGCTATAGGCTTAGATAGCTAGGCTAGTAAGCTAAGCCACATATAACGTACGCCTACGTATATTATACGCTTCGCTTTAGAACTAAACAAAGGTAGTAATTAGTTTCTAACCTTACTCTATTATTATAGACTAAGGCTCTATACGCTATTATATACCTTTATATTAATAGCCTATCGCATACGTTCTTAATTCTAATTACTCTACTCTAGTTATAGCCTATAGAGTACTTATAATAACTAGTGTCCCGACCCCTAGCTAAGTAGGCTCTACGCCTACTTATATATAGCGCTAACGTAACGTAGAGGTTAGAGGTAACTACCTCGAAGTAAGGGAGATAGTTAATAAGAAGATAGCTTATCTTAAGTAAGAGTAGGTAGTACTAGATAAGGAGTAACGCCTCTATAACCTCTAAGTAGATGTAGCGTATTATAAGCGCCTATAGGTAGTAGGTTTCTAGGCTATAGAAGTAGCGACTATATTATCTACGTAGTTAGCTAACTTGCCTACTATACCTACGCGTAGCTTAGGTAGCCTACGCCTTAAACCTCTATTAAAGTTCTTTAGTAAGACGCTAAAAGAAGTAAGAACCTTAATCTACTATTTAGAGAAGGTGTTTATATTATTAGGCTAGGCCTATAGTAATATATACGCGCGGATTATATACGTATGTATATTCTTTAAAGGGGATACCTTAAAGACCTAGTATAATAAGTATAAAGTCTCGAACCTAGCGCTAGACTATACCTAAGAGATATTTTGCTAGGAGATAGTAGACATAGTTAAAGATCCTACTAATTATAGGCTTACTATCGCCTAATAGTATAAGAGCGCTAAGTAGGGCGGAAAGTAGAGTACCTTGTCCTTTACTATATACTTAGCTATACTAGAGGAATAAATAGAACTCTATATACCTACGTAATATATATAATACTTACTTATAAAGCTATAGGATACCCTAGGCGAGGCTATTATAGTCTACTATTAAGCGCTAAAGACTTAGGACGAATTAATCTCTTTAGTAATCTAGATTAAGTAAGTAGAAGTAAGAGGCTCGTATACTATATATAAGTAGTCTACTAGTAAACCTTATAACTAATAGGACTATAAGAAGCCTAATAAGGGCGATAGTAAGAAGTCTAGAGGAGATTCCTAGAAGCTACTATCGCCTCCGCCTACTAGGAGTAGTAGCGGAGTAGCTAATAAGAATAATAACTATTATAACTATAGTAAACCTAGCTATTAGGCGCGGGATTATCGTGCCCTAAAGAAGGAGATAATAGCTTCTACTTATAAGGTAGAGGTAGTAGAGCCTATAAAGGCTTAACGCTATACCTAGGCCTACTTACTATACAAGAGGCAGGTAGTAGTATGTTAGGTAAGAGCTAGTTATTAGTCGAGGAGCCCTTCTATAGCCTCGACTATAAGTAAATATACCCTAAGTCTAGGCGTAGCCCTTATATCTATAAAGCGCCTATATAGCGTAGTTGTTATTATAGAAGGAGACGAAGTTAAGATAGACATATTACTTAATAATTCTATAGATATTAATATTATATCTTAAGCTTATATCTTATAGTATAGGCTTAAGCAAGTTATAACTATGCCTCTTCCTACTATAGATTCGTTCTAGGAGAAGAGAGGCTATTATTATAGCGCGTATTAGCTTAAGATCCGACTAGTAGATAGTACTAGATACAAGAAGCATACGTAGGGTATATTCTTCGCCTTAGATATGCCTAGAGCGCTAGTTTTACTAAGGCGGCCTTAGAGGCGCTAGTAGGCAATTATTATATATAGCGACACAGATAAATAGCGTTATAGTAGCGTATTATCTATAATACGCGTACTTAACGCTAGGCGTTTATATTAGTTACTAAAGACTAAATCTTTTATATTCGCGATTATTACTAATATAATAGTAGGACTAAAACCTCTTCCCGATTAAGTTAAGGACTTCGCCGATATATTTACTAATAAGAAGAATATAGCGAAGCTTAAGCGCGTTAATAGCGTAGAGTATACTATTATATTATAAGCTAGTAAGAAGCCGCCTTTTCGCCCTCTATATAACCTATTAGAAGTAGAGCTTAAGCTACTTTAGGAATATCTCGATTAGGCCCTTTAGAATAGTTAGATCTAGTATAGTACTAGTAAGGTAGGTACTCCTATTCTATTTATTCCTAAGAAGGATAGTACTATATAGTTATACGTAGATTACTAAGGGTTAAATAAGATCTTAATTAAAGACCGATGCTCCTTACCTTTTATAGATAAGACGCTTACGTAGCTTAGGTAGGTAGCATAGTTCTCTAAGTTAGACCTAAAGGATATATACTATAGGATCATAATTAAGGAGGACGACTACTAGAAGACTATATTTTATACGCGCTTTAGCTATTTTAAGTACTTAGTAATGCTATTTAGGCTAACTAACGCTTCTACAACTCTTTAGGTATATATTAACTAAGCTCTTATAGGCCTTATAGATATCTACTATGTAATATATCTAGATAATATCCTAATCTATAGTAACTTACGCGAAGACTATACTTAGTATTTACGCCTTATATTAGAGCGGCTACGAAAATACGCCCTCTATACTAGCTAGAAGAAATATAAAGTCTATACCTATTAACTAGAGTTCCTAGACTTTATTATTAATAGCTCTAGCGTATTAATAGATAAGAGTAAGCTTAGCGTAGTTAAGGAGTAGCTAGTACTAAAGACCCTTAAGGAAGTCTAGAGTTTTCTTAACTTCGCTAAATTCTATAGGTAGTTTATTAAGAACTACTCGAGGATAGTAGCACTACTTACTATAATAACTAAAGAGAAGGGTAGCCTATTCCTATAGAGAGAGCCTAAAGAAGCTACGTTTTATATACTTATAGTAGCCTTTACTACTACTCTAATCTTCTAGTATTATAGCCCTAAGCTCCTAATTAAGATAGAAATAGATACCTCTAGGTTCGCCTTAGGTAGTATCCTCTCCTAGCTCTTCGTAGGCGAGGATACTACTTATTAGCACCCTATTACCTTCTACTCTTAGAAGCTTACTCTAGTAGAATAGAACTATAAGACCTATAACTAAGAGCTACTAGTAATTATCGAGTACTTTAAGACGTAGCGCTATTACCTTAAAGGCGCGCTATAGGTAATTTATATACTATCCGACTATAATAACCTTCGCGGTTTTATAGGTATAAAGTAGCTAAATAGCTACTAGGCTTATTAAGCTATATGCTTATTAAGGTTCGATTTCGCTAATAAGTATAATAAGGAGACTAATAACCTAGCTAATAGACCTTCTTACTATATAGACTACGTACCTACTATATAAGTAGCAAATACGCTCCTTCTAACTCTAAGGAATAAGCTATTATTCTAGGAATAAGAGAGTGGGCAGACTAACAACTCTATTATAGATTATATTTAGGTTACGTACGTATAGTAGGCTAGGAGTATAGAGCTTCTACTCTAGCTTAAGAAGAGTCAACCTATAGCGGCGCTACTAGCCTTTATTTATAAGGTAGTAACCTAGTAGGAGACCCTAATAGGTAGTATCTTAGGCAACCTAGAGACCTTGCTACGTAAGCTATAAGTAGCCTTAGAGCGCTCTAAGAGTACTAGTAAGGACTAGGAATTTAAGTATAGCGTCTAGTATAGGGAGAGTTATATTTAGGTCCTAAGTAACAAAGTATTAAAGGCGTAGCTACTATGCTTATACTATAATAACCTATTAGCTAGCTACTTTAGAAGAGACTATACTCTCGCCTTACTAGTAAGGAAGTATTAGTAGCTAGAGATAGTAAAGGAAGTTAATAGCTATATCCAAACCTACTATATATACTAGATAATAAAGGATAGACGCTATTATAGATGTAGCGAGGCGTATACTCTACTACTACCTAATAGGCCGTAGTAGGAAATTATAATAGACTTTATTATAGACCTACCTCTAAGTAAGCTCCTTAGCTACATATATAATACTATCTTAGTAATTATCGATAGGTTCTCTAAAATAATAATCTTTGTTCTAACTAATAAGATATATACTAGTATAGAGCTAGCAAATATCCTAGTACGCGAGGTTATACGCTGTTTTAGTATAACTAAAGGCGTACTCTTAGATTAGAATAGCGTTTTTACTAGCTAGTACTAAAGTAACTTTTTATACGAGGCGTAGCTAAAGTATAAGCTTAGTATAGAGTTTTACCTATAAATAGCTAGCTAAATAGAGTAGGCAAATTAGATCCTAGAATAGTACCTCTAGTATTACTATAACAATAAGTAGAATAACTAGGCGGAGCTATTACTATAGGCTAAGTATATAAGTAACGTATATAATAATACTACTACTAGTATATTACCTTTCTAGGTAGTACTAGGTTTCTAACCTTCTCTAATACTAG